>JASDQU010012226.1:112065-130875 GCA_032191745.1 Picea mariana
AATGAATGGGAACTCACTATGGAGTTACCTTTTGACACTTTGGCCTAAACAACTGCTAAAGAATCCTCCTCCTCCTTTGTTATGCTCACAAAATACTACTCTTAGATGGTTTGCTCGAATATGGAACAAGATACAATGCAAAAGAATAGAACCCCTTCTCTTGCTAGCGGTCTAGTATTTAACATAGCCTGATAGCCATCTAGGGGTAGGGTTTTGACTTCCTCAATTTTCAATTGTGATAAGGTTTTGGACCTTCTAGAATCTTCTTGAAAGTCCACATGTGGTTCATTGCATATGCGTGAGTAGAGTGGGTTAATGTGGCATCCTCTCACACCTTGGTGGCCAACACGGTAGGTCAACTTGTGGGAGGCATAAATTTTGCATATGAACTTTGATTGATGTGATTTGTGCACCATTGGAACGGTCCCTAAGTGTGGATCAACATCAAAAGGTCCTAGCTAAAGATGGGAAAGTTTTGACCCCAAAAAAATGTTGTTTGATGCTTCAAAAATGGCTTTGGAAGGTTTAGAACCCCAATTTTCCAAACTGGGACCTATTGTTAAAATGACCCTGCCAATTGATTCCTCTAATTCTTTCCACTCTAAAAGCATCAAGATAGATGAAAAATAATATACTGATCCAATCCAGATCATACCTCCCCATTTAGGGAGGATTTTGGCCCCCAAAAGCTTTATTGAATGAAGTGAGGAAATTTATCCTCCTCCTCTCTAGAGTACCATTTTGCTTTGCGTGGAAGTTGACCTTTCAACTCAATCTGGAAAAGGTCATGTTGCCCCTGTCTTTTAGTTATGGACTTCTTCTGCAAAAATGTGTCTTCAACCAACTCTTCCTGAGCATCTGGTGTTAAGTCCTCTATGGTAGGTAGGACCTGCTCCTCCTCCAGTTCCAACATGGAAGGGTCATAGAGTTTCATATTCTCCACATTCACTACTATGTAAATGCACATGTATGGGGGTAGAATGAGTCTGTAGGCACTATCTACCAACCTCTCCAATATCTTTAAAGAGCCATACCATAGAGCCTTGATATTCTTACTAGGAAGGACATTGTAGTCTTTCCGTGTTCAGTTGTAACCAAACCCTATCTCCCACTTTGAATGACTTCTCGGTTTTGTGTTGATCATGTCTGACCTTATACTTTTCCTATGACTTCTTCAGCGTCTCATGTACTTGCAAATGGATCTGCCTAATCTTCTAAAAAAAAAATTCTACTCTCAATGAATCTCCTGTGAGGTCCTCCCTCACTCCCTATTGTCCATATACAACATCCAAGGGTGAAGGTGGAAATTATCCAAAGAAAGTTTCAAAAAGTGACTTACCAACATAAGTGTGAACTGATATGTCATAAGAGTGTTGTATATAGATCAGATTTTCATCGCAGGTCTTTGGATGCTTCTGATTTTAACACATTAAAAGTTGCACCAAAGTCATGTTGACTACTTCTTTCTTCCCATTGGCATGTGGATGGAATGTTATATATATCTTCAACTTAGTGTCCATCTTCTCCCACGATGTAGTCCAAAATGCACTGAGAAATCTGGTATCCTTATCTGAGATGATTCATCTTGGTATCCCAAATTGCACCCATACCTCTTCAAAGAACTTGCTTGATGTCTCTTGTCCTTTGATGGTCCTTTTACAAGGCATGAGAATGAACATCTTGTTGAACTTGTCAACTACCACAAATAGATAATCAAGTCCCTTCCTGGTTATTGGTAAACCTCCCACAAAATCCATGGAAATGCTTTCCCAAGGTCGAGTGGGTACAGGTAAAGGATAGTATAGACCTTGCTTCTTGTTACTAGGCTTGTTGGTACAACAAAGTATGCATCATGTAATATATTGTGTTACATCTTGCATTCTGAGCCAATACACATACCTATGTAAGTTATCAATTGTCTTCCCAACACCAAAATGTCCCACAACCTTAGAGGTGTGAGCCTCTCTGATAAGATGAAATCTTTCACCTTTAGGAACACAGAGCTTGTCTAGCTTATAGAGTAACTCATTCTTGAGATAATAGTTAGTCTTACCATCAACTTATTCTATATAAATTTGGCCATGTAATTGTTGAAACACCTCCTTGAAGTCCTCATCTTCTATGTATGCCTCTCTGTATGCATCATGGATAAAAGGCTCCATGTGCATCAAAGTTCCCAAAGTTGTAATATTGGATGTCGGTGGCCTTGAAAGCATGTCATCCAACATATTTGTGTTTCCCTTCTTATACTTGATGACTAGATGAAACTGTTGTAAAAACCCCATCCACTTGTAATGTCTAGTTTGTTGTAACTTACTTTGGGCCTGCAAATACTGTAGCAGTTGGTGATCTGTGTGGATGATGGTCTCCTTGCCCATCAGATAGTGCTTCCCCTTCTTGACATCTTGAACCAGGGCATAGAGTTCCTTGTCATAGGTAGGGTAGTTGAGAACTACTCCATGAAATATCTCAGAATGATAGCATACAAGCCTTCCTCCTTGCATAAAAACTACTCCCATGTCATACCATCTTGCATCTGTCTCCACTTCGAAAAGTTTTTGCAAGTTTGGTAATGCGATAACTGGTGCTTGTTTGATCTTTCTTTTCATCTCATTGAAAGCCTTATGCTAATTTTCCTCCCACTGGAAAATCTTACAACTCGTTGTTATGGCGTGGAGTGGTGTAACTACTGCCAAAATTGAAGCTATTAACTTCCACAAGTACTATGCTACCCAAACAAAGCTCCTAAATTTAGTGATAGTTGTAGGAGATGGCCATTTCATGATGGCCTCTATCTTTGCAAGATCTATCTTGAGTTCCCCTCCACCAATCACATACCCCAGATACACCAATGACTGTTGAGAAAACTCATATCTTTGAGGTTAGTCGACAATTGATGCTTTTTCAAGGTCTCTAACACCTGCATAAGATGTGATATGTGCTCTTCCCTGGTAGATCTATAAACCAATATATCATCCAAATATACCATAACAAATGAATCTAAATATGGGTGTAATACATCATTTATCAGTCTCATAAATGTATCTAGTGCATTACATAAGACAAATGGCATGACCAACCATTCATACATACCTTTCCTTGTCTTGAAGGCGATCATCAGGGTGTCTTCTTCTTTGACACATACCTGGTGGTATCCCAATTTCATATCCAACTTAGTGAAGTATTTGGCATGGTGGTATCTCTTAAGAAAAGTAGAACATATTTCTTACTTGAACTAATCAACTTCTTGGCTTCGTTAGCACTTACTAGTGAGATCTTTGATTTACCTTTGTGTGTGTTCATTATGTATGACTTCACATCCTTCATCAAGCAATACTGGTTGGATCTCTGCATGAAGATTACATCCCTCATATACATGTAGGGGCTTCCAATCACTACACCACGCACATCCAGGGGTACTACTTCCAAAACCACTCCATCAATAAAGTTTTCACTTACAACAAATTTAATCTTACATTGTTTCGTTACCTTGATATCTGCTTCCTTGTTTACCCAACCCAATGGATATGGGCTAGGATTATCGCGAACCTCCAATCCAAGCTTCTTGACTAGATCCGTTTCTATGATATTAGCCTATGAACCAAAGTTGAACAGAGCAATTATCTTTGTCTTCTTGACCTAGATCTTGATGTGGAAGAGTTTGGTAATCTCCTTCTCTTCTTGGTGACAAAGGCTAATCAAATTCATCTCCGTATGCACTGATGTGCATACAATATTCTCATCCACGTTGGAGCTACTTTCGACTTCATTACTCGAATTTGTGGCTAGAATATTATTTTTCTTTGCATCCTTCTTGCATTTCATTGGGTTCATCTTTGGATGTATTTTCCCACACTTTTCCTCAGTGCGACCACCAATATTGCAATGGTTACAATGGTTGTTGGGATCATTGCATTGATGTGCAATGGTTGTTGTCTTCTTACCCTCCTCCCCCCCCCCCTGCCCTCTTCCACTTCTTCCACTCCTTGGTGCTCTTTTTCCTTGGAACCACTTTGTTGCCCTTTATTGTGGCCTATGTTTTCCAAATATTGTGCCCGTACACATGCCTCATCTATTCTCCTTAGCTTGAAAAACATCACTTGATTTCATAGATGACTATGTAGACCCCCTAGATACTTGAGGATTGTATCTGAGTTCTTAGGAGATATACCGAACATGATGGCCATATTTATGAACTTGGTGGTGTAATCATATATACTCTGCTCTTGCCTTTTCCTAAAGTAATGCCAACAAATCCAATGGTCCTCTACATGCCCAATAGAATAAAACTTATACATAATTAGGGTTTTGAAATCCTCCCACTTAGTTATTGGTGGATCACCCTCCAACCTAAGTGTCTCTGTGTGAATTTTTCACTAGGTTAAAACATGGCCCTCTAATTCCATTCTGAAAAATGATATCTTTTGCTCCTCATCTATATGGTGAATGCTAAAATAAACTTCTAGATTTTACAACCAATGATTTAGTTTTAATCCATCGATCTCACCTTGGTATGGCTTTACATCCACTTTCGCTTCCATCTTGAATAAGGATTGTGAAGGGTTAATGACACTTGAACTGGCTTCTGTTTCTCAAGCTCCTTTCTTGACTCATTTTCTAGGTCTTCATTATCTCCCAATTTCCCTTATGATCCAATCTTAGAGTTAGAGCCTCCAATCTCTCTGAAAGGTTTGAGCTTGCTTGCTAGAGTTTCCATGAGGAGGGACATATTGTGAGATATGTCAACAACCTTCTCTTCCAACCTTGCAAATCTCTCCTCTGACGGATCTCGAGGGTTGTTATGAACATACTCGTTGGCCATGGCTAGAGTTCTACGACTTTATTCATAAATTGATTCCTTGATCCATGCAACTTCCCACAAATACCCCAAAGAAAACTGATTTGATACCAATATGATCTTTAAACTATTGTGGATATTCCACTAGAACAGTTTGTCACAACATATCTTGAACTATTCTAATATCTTAGATTTTTGTAGTTTATTTCCTTAGATCCTAGATTGGTTATTTACTAGCTTTACTTGAATTTAAGAAATAACTGAAGTATAAAAATGAAAAAACAAACACAAAATACACACCACCTGCACAAATGGACACAATATTTGAATTGGGAAACCCAATATGAGAGAAATCCCAGCTAGAAGTTGATGCCTATGCTCTGTTATCTTTGCTTTAGTTATAAAATGCACATACAAAGGAATGGGAACTCACTATGTAGTTACCTTTTGAAAATAGAGAATCCTCATCTTCCTCTGTCATGCCCACAAAACACCACTCTCGGATATTTTTCTCGACTATGGAGAAAGATACAATGCTAAAGAATAGAACCCCTTCTCCTAGCAGCCCAATATTTAACATAACCTGATAGTCATCTACGGGTAAGGTTTTGACTTCCTCAACTCTAAATTGTGATAAGGTTTTGGACCTTCTAGAATCTTCTTGAAAGTCCACATGTGGCTATCCCTATATGCATGAGTAATGGGGGTTGACGTGGCATCCTCTTGCACCCTGGTGGTCAACACGGCAGGTCAACTTGTAGGAGGTATAAATTTTTCATACGAACTCTGATTGACACGATTTTTGTGCCATTGGAAATTTCTTTGAGTTTAGATCGACGTCAAAGGATCTTAGCTAAAGCTAGGAAAATTTTGACTCCAAAAAAATGCCATTTGAAAATGGATCTGGAAGATTTCCAACCAAGGATGATTTTAGGGGCTAAATTTCGCTCATGGGCTAATTTTCCATGGTTTTTCCAAAAGTGAGATTCTCTATTTTAAAATTGATTCACCCAAATTCTATAGGATAAAATTATTTTACCTTAAAAATAGCCAAAATTTTATAAAAACTATATAAAATACTTGGAAATTTGAATATTTTTACAAAAATATCACCAAACATTTATAGTTGACATATGAAGGATTAGTAAGATTCGCCAAGGTTTCTACATTTTAAAATAAATTTCCATCCTTAAAATCATCCCTGTTTTCAATCCCAATTTTCCAAACTAGGACTTGTCGTTAAAATGACCTTGCAAGTTTATTCCTCCAATTGTTTCCACTATAAAAGCATCGAGATAGATGAAAAAAACTGCAATGATACAATTTAGATCATTGAGCTATATGGGATTGGATGCTTATGTTATGGCATTTTGTTGTGGTTATGCTAGATAATTGTTGATTTTTTGCTTCATGTTAACTGAATCTCAAATCACTTAATTTGGGAATGTATAGTTTGTTTTTTCTATACAGGTTGGACTATTTTAGACACAACATTTGGGGGGAATTCTACGAGCTTAAAATGATCTTTCAATTAGAAGAGACATCACTAGATAACCCTAGGTGAGGTTATGGGGGGAAATCCCAATAATTCGTCTGAAGGGTGTCAAACAAGTTATGGCTCCAAAGAAGAGAGTTGAGAAACCCTACAATTCCCAAGAGGAGGATGTCAAAGAGAAGTTAGAGTTCTCGCCATCAATTGGAAAACTAATACCCAATGGAACATTAATTCGGGGAGAGGATGAATAATCAATGGAGTTAGAAATTGAAAATATAGAAGATGAACAGAAAGTTGAGAAACAATTTGAAGACTCCAAAGAAGAAAAGGGACAATTTTTTTATGGTATTTTATGTGACCTCTACAAAGACACCTATTATGAGCAGTGAAATAAAAACTCACACTAAGAGAAATGTTAGATTGATATCTCAAAGCTACCTACCTTCGATGGCATAAGAGTGCAACATTCTCACCCATAAAACTTATTGGGAGGGTGAAAAGGAGATGAATAATTTGAATGAGTGGGTCAAGTTCAAAGGAACATTGAGAATTGTCACTATATCATGAAAGAAAAGAGTTGATGAGTAGAGTTATTTGTAGGCTAGGAAGATGTGATCTAGTAGTTTCAGGATGGATATGGGTACCACAACATGAAGGTTTGAACCCTCACCAAGTTAAGGGAACCCACAATTAAGTGGTAAACTGTTTTGGAAATGTGACACTTGACTACATGAGATATTCTATCATCTACAATATTATTTTCTTCAACCCATCCACATGGATTGGTTCATTTATGGTCTCTATGGTCTAACTTATAAACATAAATCTGAAAAAAGGGACCCACATACGTATCAAGAAGCCCTAGATATGGATAGAGAGGTGGAAGATGACATGGAGAGAAATCCACAAGACAAATGATAAAGCAAGAAGAAATGGACATGGATTTGTATTAATGAAACAAAGTGACATGAGTTGAGGACAAGGAGGCAAGAAAGGTGACCCAATGACAAGTTTTCATCTAAAAATAAGTAGAAGAACTTGCAAAAATTCAATAAGATCGTGATTTTTAGAATTTAATACTAAGGATCATTCATGGTACAATTGAAGACTCAATCTAAGGAACCAAGACCAAGCCTAGGGCTGGAAAAGGGATTGAGATAATTGGATTTTCATATAGTAGCATTGATATCACAAGAAAACAAAATGAGTCTCCCTCAACTCTAATACCATTTCATTTACAAAATGAAGACCTGTCTCATCTTTGTTTTGTGAAGTGTCCCCACTTGCCTCTCTGTCTTTCATGAATTCCAACAGTGCACTCAATGCCTCCAATGCTTCTTTTGAACGATGTTGAGACTAAACTATCTCCAACAAACCTTCATATTTTTTTTTGTTTGTCCTCTGTTGAACTTCGTTCTGCTAGGTCAACCAAACAACCTTCTTTCCTTCTCGAAAATCTCTTTAATTGTGGGTCTCCATATAGAGAACTTTCGCAATGTTCACGGTATGTAATTGTTGCATAATTGCTCCAAATTTACTCCATTTGCACTGAGTGTCTACCTCCTTGAGCACACCTAACGACGTATGTTGGACTGCTTCATCCTTTCTTTCCAAAGTTTGCGATGGAAGTGGGCCTTGCATGTGCCTTGGCCCTGCCTCGGTTGGACTCATCCAACTTGTCTTGGTCCCCCTCCCCTTCTTCGGGAAATACTTGGTGAAGTGGTTATTTTAATAGATATGGCATATGATAGAGTGGATATCCATGAGCAGATCAAGTTGTATCAAGATGGGAGTGTCGGTGGGCATAACTTCTTTCTTCTTGGACAAGTTTGTCTTCAATACTTGGTAGTTTCCATTGTCCCCTTAGAGATTCTTCATTTTTTCGTTGCGCGAATCCCATAGTGCGATTATTACTCCGATCTTATCTAGGCTCTAATTCATTGCTTCCATGTCCATCTTCCACCCTTACTTAAGGTCCTTTATTTTCTTTTCGTTGGACATCTTCCTCACCATGCACCTGTCACTTGTTTCACACATCGCATGTTTCTTTTCAGTTGGACTCCCTCTGGACTATCCATCGATGTTTAACCTATGATTCACTGCTTCTGCAACCATTTTGATGACCACCTATTCATGTCTTCTGTTGGTTGAATGATAAACTTCACCCAAATTCCATTACCAACTCTTCCATTGAAATCAACAATCGTTTCACAACCTGACTACCTCTAAGGCAGCCTCTTATCCTGTCCAACCCTCTAAAAACCTTGTCTGACTTTTTCAACTAGGTCGCCCTAGCCTTCTATCTTCACAATCCGTGATAGGATCTTTACCAAGGCATGTCTCACTTCAGTCTTTGTGACGAACCTGAAAAAAACTTTGAACTTTACTCTTCACCACTGCTGCAAATGAACTCACCGAACTATGCGAAGGGTAAAGTAATTTGATACCACCTGTCGCAATAGTGATAGAATGTGATGTCCCCTTCCAATTGATCATGATGAAGGATGACTTAGTATCCTATACAACACTCGTAGGATATAGTTAGTAGAAAAAGGGAGTCACAGGGATTTATTTACTGTCATTGGGTTAAAAGATGACAAAATCCTAAGGGGACATTAAATAAAAATAAAAATATTAATTACTTAAACATTAAAAAGTGATTTTTAATGTTTAAGTGAATATTGGAGAGAAAATAAGGCAAGGGTTTGATTTGGTCAAAAAGGGAAAGATATAGAAGGCTTAGAGGAAGAATAAAAGGAGAGACAACCCCTCACTTTATTATTATGATTTGATAACTCATTTTGGAGTGCTCTTGGAGCCACTATTTTGTTAGGGTTTAGCAAAACCCTTCCACACTTTAGGTTGGTTTCGGTGGTAAGATACCCACCCTAGATAACAAAGAGGGGGGATCCACTTAGGATTTACATAGGTGCTTCATCACAATGTTATTTTCAGTTTGGAGGAAGATCAATCTAGTTAGGGAGGTTGTGGAGCATCTTAAGGAGATCGATCTCATGTTTTACAGATATGTGGCAACTATAGGAGCCATGAGAAATTGAGGGTGGATCGTGACACTTGGAGAGGCCACCTAGGGTGGGTTGATCTCCTTCCCAGCCAAGTCGTGAGAGCATCGTTGGGTTTGGAAAGAAAACCCCAAGGGTTTTTTCGTTGGTTGAGGGGTTGAGGAGAGACCACAAGCTGTCTTGGCAGCCCATGTGGATTTCTAGAGTAGACCGAGGAATTTGAGGAGGGTCGTGGCACTTTGGGAATCCATTGGGGTTTTCTTCGGGGGAGTCACACCATCACTTGTAGGTATGTGTGTTCAGAAGAGGTCGCAACACCATTATGAGAAGTTTGATCCCTCTTCTTGATAGGTTGAGTGCCTACTTTATTGGACATAAGGGTTTGGAAGTAAGATCATGGGGCTAGGACAGTCTTAAAGTAGTCTGCATCAATTCTTGGCATCAGTCCCAGGTTTTGTTTATTTATTCTGTGTGTTAGGAGATTTTATTGTTTTCATTACAACCATTAGATTGAGTGTGTTAGGGGTATTAGAACTATCATTACAACCATTATATCTTGTGTGCTATTGTTGTTGTCATCACAGCTAATAAGGAATTGTATTGTTGTCAACTTTGAGTGTTTACATCCATAATAAAGATGCCATGATTAACTCTTATTACTATGTACTTGGATGCATACCATATGTTTGATTAAGTTCCCGTAAGCAGAATACATGTGAAATATTTTTTAAAAGCTACCAACCAAATTACAGTTTTAAAGTATATGACAGTAAACTGTATCACAAGGAACCATAACCAAATATAACATTGACAACAAACACAATATTTTAGCTCAACAAACATTGAGGATATTACAATGGTATCAAAGCCGATGATCTTTCCAGCCTGTGACCATATTGATGACTAAAAGGAGGGGGTGTGGAGGAAAGCCTTTTCCCGAGACATCAGAAGGAGAAGAGGTAGAAGGAAACATGGGAGACAACCAAGAGGATTTTGTGCTCTAAATATTAAATAACCTGGTCAAGGGACATAATTTGGCTTCCCAGAGATAGACAAAGACCCCTAAACTCTAGCAACAGACCCTTCAGGTGCTCACACAATTGGTGGGCCAACGAGGGAATATGTTTAGTACAAGACAAGGTGGACCTAGTGGACCCCATGGGGGTGACAGGATACATGCAGAGGGTAGAAATAACCATACCCTAGCTCAGAGCAGGAGCCTAAGGATCCATAAGCTCCTATTACCACAATTTTTGGTAGGGAAGCCTATAGGAACACAAGAGCAGTTGGATCAAGAGCTTGATGTTAATTCCTCATATAGGGAGTGTGATGCGTTAAATGAATATATTTGGGAGAAATTGTCCTATTCGGACTTCTACAACCTCAAGCAAAGGAACATACTTAGGGAGTGAAACAAAGTAGCACAAAACCAATAGAACTTTGATCTCATGCGCAAGGTGGGTAGGTTGACTATCCCATCTTTTGACAGGTCTTCCAAGAGCACAACTAGAGCATGGGTGCAAAATTTGGACACTTACCTCCAACTTAACCCAATGACCGAGGCAGAAGAAATCAAGTATGCCACCCTTCACTTGGAAGGAGAAGCTCATGAGTGGTGGTACCATGGGCTAGTGAAAATAGGGAACACCAACATCACTTCATATGTGGACTTCACTAAGAGTTTGATGGACAGGTTCGACAAGAAGGATCCTGAGATACACTTCAGGGAGTTGGCATAATTGAGACAAAAAGGTATACCTGATGCATACATCACATATTTTTAGAGGATGGCACTCATGGTGATAGACATTTCTCATCAACGGTTGGTGATGCTATTCACAGAGGGTCTAACTGAGCCCCTAAGAGCATGGGTGAATGCCTTTAGGCCAACCACATTATAGGATGCCATCATGAGAACCCAAGACATGAGGGACATTGTCTCCAATAAGGTACCAACAAAACCCTTCATTCCTCACAAGGGTAAAGAGATGAAGTTTCCCCAAAATCCATGGACAGGGAAGGATGAGATGGATGAGGAGACATGGAGAGAACTAAGGAGGAAGAAACTTTATTTTAGTTACAAAGAACCGTGGGAGTCGGGTCACTAATGCATGGGAAAGGGGAAATTCCACTACATAGAGGTATTTTCCAATGAGGAGGAGGATGGAGAGGACGAGATAGTTCATGCACATGATAGCGAGAAGAGTAGTGGTGATGGAGAGCCATCACACCTTGAGGTTACAACGCAGGCGCAATTGCAAGAAGGTGTCGAAAAGGTGACCATTTCCACACTTTTAGGAGTTCCCAAATACTACACCTTCAAGATTAGAGGCATTTTGTAAGGGCAGAGAGTCACAACACTGATTGATGGTGCAACCACCCACAACTTCATTGATGCATCACTTTTCACTCGGAGACACATCCTTGTGGAGAATTTTGAGGGTTTCAGTGGGGTATTTGAAGATGGGCACAACATGACATGTACTCAGAGGATCAAGGGATTGGATGTGACATTGGGAAACTATACATTGACTGATGAATTTTATGTGGCAGGTTTGGCTAACACTCATATGGTATTAAGAGTCCAGTGGCTATACTCAATGGGAAACATCCTGATGAACTATCAGGAGATGAGGATGGATTTTAGAGACAAGGGAGGCCAATGAGTTTTTATGAGAGGTATGTCCACTGAATCCCCCAAGATCGTGTCAAATAATCATATGAAGGCCATTTTTAAACATGGGGATGTGGCTTGCACAACAAAGTTATTGATCACCACGTAGAATCCATCACAAGACCATCAACGTTATAATGCAAACATATAAGAGCTATTGAGGAGACATGACAAATTGTTCAGGCCACTAGCAGTAGGGAGGCCACCTGACAAGGGATTTGAGCATATTATTGAGTTAGAGGAGGGTGTGAAGCCCATGATCACCACACCATACATGCATCCAAAGAAGTTTAAGGATGAGATATAAAAGGTCATACAAGAGTTATTGGAGATGGGGCACATTAGACCTAGCTCTAGTCCCTTTGCGTTTTCAGTGATATTGGTAAAGAAGAATGATAGCACGATGAGGATATGCATTGAATACAAGAAGTTGAATAAGAAGACCATCAAGAACCATTACTTGATACCTAGGTTTGATGAGTTGATTGATGAGCTACATGGGGTAGTGTACTTATCGAAGATTGATCTTCGATTGGGGTACCATCAAATCTGGTTCAGAGAGGAGGAAATACATAAGACATCATTCAGATGTCACTACGAGAATTATGAGTTTCTAGTCATGCCCTTCGGATTGACTAATGCACTAGCCACCTTCCAGTCATGTATGAACCATATATTCAACATGCAATTGAGAAAGTTCTTACTAATGTTCTTTGATGATCTACTGATCTACAATAGGACTTGGGAGGAACATATGAGGCATGTGGATGAGATCCTCAACATTATGAAGGAGCAATCATTTTTTGCCAAGGAGGCAAAGAGCGAGTTTGGGATGACATAAATTATCTATTTGGGGCATATGATTGGTGTTGAGGGAGTAAAGATGCATCAAGAGAAGATCCAAACGATCTTAGATTGTCCCACCCCCAGATCACTTATAGAGTTGTGAGGGTTCTTCGGGATATGCAACTACTACATGAACTTTGTGAAGGGATTTTCATAGTTGGGTGTGCCACTAGGGGACCTCACAAAGAAGGGAGTGTTCAAATGGTCAAAGGAAGAACATGTAGCATTTGACAGAATGAAGAAGGTGATGAGCACTTTCTGAGTGTTAGCACTCCCATATTTCTCACAACCATTTGTATTGAAGTGTAACGTGTTTGGTGAGGGGATAGGAGCAATATTGATGTAGAATCGACACCCCATATATTTCAAGAGCAGGACGCTGAGGGAGAAAGTGAATCTACATCTTATCTATGATAAGGATATGTTGGCCATCATGCATGCATTGGCCAAGTTCAGAAAATACCTGGTGGGAGAACGCTTTGTGGTTAGGAAAGACCATGACAACTTGAGATATCTCTTGGAGCAGCGAGACCTGAGTGAGAGGCAACAAAAATGGGTAAGTAAGGTGCATGCATATGATTTTGACATTGAGTGCATAAAATTCAAGAAGATCATAGTTGTTGATGCCCTATCTAGGAGACCTGCAACGTCCTCCATGAAAGAGATCTCTATAGACTGGAAGTCCATTCTATTTGTAGAGTACTCCAAGAATTACTTCGCTTGTGAGCTGATGGAGGGAATTATCTAGGATGACAAGTAGAGGGTAGTGGATGACATCATCTACTACAAAGACACAATCTATGTTGTCCCTAAGTCCACACTCAAGGATAAGATTTTGAGGGCAGTGCATAACGCACCACTAGCAAGGCACCCGGGGTATCTGAAGACCTACAAGCAGGTAAGGGAGAGATTCTCTTGGAAGGGTTTCAAGAGGGATGTACTTTGATATGTGAGATAGTGCAGGCTTTTATGTCATGAGGCTGGATCCTGTTATGGATCCGAAACATCGATCAAAAATTGATAACAATGTGGTTCTTCCAAACCCTAAAAAACAAAACTCTCGCCACAGAAATCTAAACTATCGGTGCATGACTTATCAGTAGAAGAAGTTGGAGCTTATGTGAGAGAGTGCATGACTTCATTACAGGGTTGTCGAAGGTATAGGGTAGGGATTTTATCTACGTGGTAGTAGACAGGTTGACCAAATATGCACACTTTTTTTCCATTCCTTCAGAGTACATCACATCTCAGGTAGTAAACATATTATTCAAGGAGGTGTTCAAACTACATGGTATTCCTAGGAACATACTCAGTGACCGAAATAACAAGTTTCTTAGCACATTTTGGCAGGAGTTGTTCTGGTTATCCAGGATGGAGTTAACACCTAGTACCAACTATCACCCCCAGACATGTGGGGAGATAGTAAACAAGTGGATTGAGGGGTACTTGAGGAACTATGTGTCATGGCAGTAGAAGGCATGGATAAATTGGTTGCATCTTGGGGAGCGTTGCTACAATACCACTCATCACATGTCCATTGGGATGAGCCCATTCCAAGCATTGTATGGCTACGATGCCCCATCATTTGTGGATTTGGAATTTGGGGAGAGAAGAGCCCCCAAGGCCAAAAATTGGTTGGAGGAGAGCCTAGACATCTTGAGAGTCCTGAAGGAGAATTTACAGGTTGCTCAAAATCAACAGAAGATGTATGTATATAGGCATAGGGTGGAGCACAACTTTAAGGCTAGGGACATAGTATTTCTTAGGTTACAACCTTACAGACAATCTTCATTGAAGTAGAGTGGCGCAGAGAATTTGAAGCCTCACTTCTATGGACCCTACACAATGATAAGGAGAGTTAGGGAGGTAGCATAAGAGTTGGAGCTTCCTGAGGGTAGCAAGATCCATAATGTGTTCCATGTATCTTGCCTCAAGGAGGCGTTAGGACAACAGGTCACCACTTCGGCATATCTTCCTCCAGTGGACAAGGAAGGGAAGATGGCTCTGAATCCCAAAAGGACTGATGATGTCAAAAAGAGGAGGTTGAGGAGCATATTCATTCAAGAGTACTTAGTCATATGGAGAGGTTTTCCTGCAGAGGATGCTACTTGGGAAGGAGAGAAGATCTTACAACACCCCAATTTGGAGTTTCTTGAGGACAAGAAATCTTAGGAAGGGAGGACTGTAGTTTCCCCTTCCAATTGATCATGATAGAGGATGACTTGGTAGCATATACGAATCCCATAGGCTATAGTTGACATAAAAACAGAATCACGGGGATTTATTTAGTGTCATTGGGTTAAAAGATAACAAAATCCAAAAGTGACATTAAATAAAAATAAATTACTTAATTACTTAAACATTAAAAAGTGATTTTGAATGTTTAAGTGAATATTAGAGGGAAAATAAGGCAAGGGCTTGATTTGGTCAAAAGGTGAAAGATCTAGAAGGATCAGAGGAAGAATAAAAGGAGGGATAGCCCCTCACTTTATTATTATGATTTGATCTCTCATTTTGGAGTGCTCTTGGAGCCATTATTTTGTTAGGGTTTAGCAAAACTCTTCCACACTTCAAGTTGGTTTTGGTGGTGAGATACCCACCCTAACTAACCAAGAGGGAGGATCCATTTAGGATCTCCAGAGGAGATTTATCATAGTGTTATTTTCAGTTTGAAGGAAGATTGATCTGGTTAGGGAGGTTGTGGAGCATCTTGAGGAGATCGATCTCATGTTTTACAGATCCATGGCATCTAGAGGAGTTGTGAGAACTTAAGGTTGGATCGTGACACTTGGAGAGGTTGCATAGGGGGGGGTGATCTCCTTCCTAGCCAAATTGTGAGAGCATTGTGGGGTTTGGGAAGCAAACCACAGTGTTTTTTGCACTAGCCAAGGGTTCAAGGAGAGACCACATAATGTCTTGGTAGTCTGTGTGGATTTCAGGAGCAAACCGAGGAGTTTGAGGAGGGCCATGGCACTTGGGTAATCCGTTGTGATTTTATTGGGGGGAGTTGCACCATCACTTGCAGGGTCATGTTCTCAGAAGAGTCTGCAATTCCATTCTGATGAGTTTGATCCCTCTTCTTGATAGGTCGAGTGCCTTCTTTGTTGAAAGAAAGGGTTTGGAAGCAAGTTCGTGGGGCTAGGAGGGAGAGTCTTGGAGAAGTCTACATCAATTATTGGCATCATTCCCAGGTTATGTTTATTTATTGTGTGTGTTAGCATCATTCCCACGTTTTGTTTATTTATTTTATGTGTTAGGAGATTTTATTGTTGTCATTATAGCCATTAGATTGAGTGTGTCAAGGGTGTTCTAGTTGTCATTACAACCATTATATCTTGTGTGTTATTATTGTTGTCATCACAACCAATAAAGAATTGTATTACTGCCAACTTTGAGTGTTTACATCCATAATAAAGATGCCATGATTACCTCTTAATACTGTGTACTTGGATGCATACCATATGTTTTATTAAATGCCCATAAGAATAATAAATGTGCATTGTTTGTTAAAAGTTGCCAACCAAATTACAATTTTAAAATATATGATAGTGAATTGTATGACAAAGAACCATAACCAGATATAACATTGATGGAAAACACAATATTTTACTTAGCAACCATTGAGGATATTACATAGATGGTGAAGAGATAATTCACCAATTGTCTTCATAAGAGAAATCACGCTCTGATACCATATGTTGTGCCCTCACAGCCAGGGCCTAGGGAAGAACAGACCTGGGTGCGCCCAAGTCTCCCGATGGCTTGAGGAGCCACACGACACCACAATATTTTCGACTCGGCGATAAGGCCACTCCGGTGTACTTGGCCCGAACTATGCCTAACACTTAGAATATTTTACCATTTAACATTTCGTGATAGCATTCATAATTAAAACATGCAATAAGTAATAGAATGCATCAAGTAAACAATTAAATGATTGTGCAAGTAAGCTAGGTGGAAAAATTGGCCTAATACCTAAGTTTTATTACAATAGACAATAGTGTGTCAAGCCTTCATCTCGTGCCAAACCAAAGAATATTTACAAGGATCTTCCACTTAGTTATATCCAATAATACACCTATGTGAAATACAAAACACAGACCTATGTCATGTCACCTTGTGAATCCCTTTGTGCCATAGTCAGAAAGCTAGATGAGTAACTTCTCCTTCATGATTCATTCATGTGATTCATGCTTCCCTTGCCTTAATTTGTTTGACCCCTTTCTTGGATGCCAAACTTATGTTCACAACTTGATTTCCACTTTCTTGGTTGATCCTCATTTTGGTTTCACCCTTGTGCTTATATAGGCACCTATCTATGTGAACCGATGTGTCTATTTTCCCATGGGTGAGTTGATTTGTCGTTTTACCATGTTATCCACTTAACTGTTTGAATGACCTTCGTTTAGGTGCACACGTCCCTTAGATGATTCAAGCTGACTCACCTAAGCACGCATTCCTCACCTTAGTTGACTTGTTTTTTTCATTGGGCGCTCAATTCTTGCCCACAACCTTTTGTTAAACAGTTCATTGTCTAACTTGTGTTGCATGACACGTTTGTTAAGCCCACCAAATTCTTAGCCGACACCTCTATCCATCCAACCGACCCATCATGGGTGTGCGTGTCCCTTATGTGAGTTGGGTCAATTCACCTAAGCATGCCCTCCTCATGCCTTAGTCAATTTTCTGTTTGGTGATGCACCTAATATTTCGTGCATGACCTTTGTCAAACTTGGTCATATAATTTGTGTCACAAGGCACCTTGGGTCAAGTAGCTTCTTGGTGCATCACATGCCCAAGGAAACCCCAACTCATCCCATATATGAAGACATTGTGTCTTCAAGTGTGTCGAGCGCTCTGCCTATCCGGTCATCTTCATTTCGATTCATGGTGGGAGGGAATGCGCCTGGGCTTGTTGCCTCAAGTCTTACATATATAGTTATAAAATAGGTTGATGTAAGGGTAGTCATGGTAGCAAATGCATAAGCTACATCAAAGTTCTTGTTTGGGGATATTATCTAAAAGTCTAGATGTGCTCTAACCAAGGTACCCATTTTACAACTAAAATTATAGCAAGCCTAATGGATATATTAAAGATTGTGCATCATAAGAGAATTCCATACTATCCTAGGGAAAATGGACAACCAAAACCACCAATAAGGTTCCAATGTCCATGTTGACAAAGGTATGTGATCTTAAACAATCTGACTGGCTCAATCGACTTCATGCATCTATGTGGAATTATTAGACAAGATGGAAGAAATGGTCAAGACATATACCTTTATGACTCACCAGTGGCAAAGAATCCATCATTCCATCGAGTAATGGGTATCCTCGATGTGTATTCCAATCATCAAAATGTTATTGCTAGAAGAATCTTTCAAAGAGCAATTTGAGGAACTATAGTAACTCAACAAAGAATAATGATGGGTAGTTTTCTATCATTAAATGGCCAAGAAAGCCATGAAAATATACCATGATAATAGGCTCAAGAAGAATGAGTTTGTGGAAGGGTGGTTGGTACATAGTGATAAAAATGAAAAAGTCAAGAAGCTCACTTACAAATGTTTAGGACCATGCAAATTATAAAAGTTGTTTGGAAATGATTCAATCAAACTTGAAATATTAGAGGGATTACGCTATATTAGTCATGTTAATACATCTTGATTGAAGAGGTTCTATGATTAGAGGACAAGAATTTCAAAGGAGGCATCTCGACATCTCATGCATCTAACAAAGACCTAATGAGGCCAAATAAAGGTAGTACAACCCAACAAATGAAGATAGTGTTGAGATTTAGGTACCTTGGAAAGTGGTCCCCTTGTGTTTGTGAGCCTCTAAACACAAGTGGGAAATACTTTGTACCATGTACCATGTACTTTATGTCTAATTTCACTTTGACTTAGGAGATTTAAGTCAAAAGTGAAATTTGGTCATTTTAGCCTAAAATGACTATTAATTCACTTTGTGGGTG
>JASDQU010012226.1:152049-166551 GCA_032191745.1 Picea mariana
CGTCTGGGTCGACTTTGAGGATCAACCTACCCAACCTCTTCTGACTATCGGACAAGATCTAAGCCTGAAAGACTCTACTGAGGATGAACTTATAAATAATTTTATCTACGAGCCATCCTATGTTACCCCAGAAATTCATAATCAATTAACCACATTAATGGAGTCTGATGATCCACAAAATTTCGATTCAGGAAGCCCACCTCAAACGCCTAAAACCATTTCCTCCAAAAGCATACCAATTGAAATTGAACCTGGCAAAACATTAAATATAAACCCTCATTTGACAGATGCTGAAACACAACAGCTAATGAAGTTACTTCAGGAAAATAAAGAGGCATTCGCATGGGATTACACAGACATGAAAGGAATCTCACCCGAACTATGCACTCATAGAATATATATCAAGGAAGATTGTTGACCAATCTGTCAACCCCATCGACAAATGAACCCAAACTTAAAAGAAATCCTGAAGGAAGAACTTCAAAAATTACTTAATGCAGGGTTTATTTATCCTATATCAGACAGTGAATAGCTATCTGGGTACATCAACAATGTGGTCATGTCCATATTCATAGGCACTCCTAGGTCTCATGGACCATCCCGAGAGAGAGAAAGAGGATCAAACATCAACACATCTTGGTATTACACCAAGATCTACCTGGTCAAAGACCAGGTTTCCCTAGAACACATTTGGGGGCCCTATAACGCATCTAGGGTCTTATCCACCAAGGTACAAGACCAAGGATCAACCCATTCATTAAGTAAGGGTTCCCTGGAACACATCCAGGGGCCCTAGACACATCTAGGGACTTACTGCTTGGTCCAAGACCAAGAACCCCAATCATATACTGGGGGCCCTCACTAGGGTCTTTTTCCATGGCTCTCACTGCTTGGTCCCATACCAAGAAACCCCATGAGTGTGCTGGGGGCCCTAGTCCATAACTAGGGTCTTTTCTATCCTATGGATAATGGCTCTTGCAATCACATTAACTTCAACAATAAAATACAGCCTCACTCCTGTCCACACAGGTGTGATAAGAGGTGGTCCAAATCAATCTCACTACTATCCAAATAGGTGTGAAAAGAGACTGAAAACACAAGTCCAAAACAATCCTACAGGTTTTCCAACAAATTTGCCCACAAACACTGCCAACAAGATGTCCCAAAACTGCCCTGAACTGTCTAACAAAACTGTCCACTCAATGCTAAAAAATCAGCAAGTCTAAGCCACCATTGGCTCTGATACCATGTAGATATTTTGAGGTCCTATGAGGCTGCCAAAACAGGTATGTCTTTGACCTCTGTTTGGCTCTAAGCTTCAATCTCTGTGACTACCATTTTCTGCTATTTTAGGACAACAAACAATTAAGTACTTTCTTCTCACAATTTTGATGGTGAAGTGTCCTTTTGAGGTGCCCTTGCAGGTGTTTTATTATCCCAATGCTAGCACATGCAATATAGTCAAAACAAATAACACTACCTATAGATCTTTACAACTCTAAATGTTGATTTACAATTCTAAGCATGCATGAAATGAACACAAGTATTTTTTGTCAACATAACCCTGGATAAAAACCCCTTCGGGGGAAATCAGTTTGGAATGGAAGTATATATAAATGTGGAATAGAAGGTGGAATACAACAAGTACATGAAACAAATGAACCTGATACAATAATAGCTTGTCACAAGCTACAACACAAGTCCAAGAGTGAAAGATGCGCCCAAGCATGGTGCACCGTCCTCACAAGTTTTCTAATCCATTAGAAGCACCCTTGCTCCCTGAAGCTCTGATGGAGAAACCCTTTCACCACAATGTGCTCTTGTGTGCTGCGTCTCTACTGAAACAATCCTCAAAGAAATCTGACCACTACAATACCTCCCTGCTATAAGTGCACCCTCCTCCTCAAGTTCACCCTCCTCCAAACAAGAACAACAACCACAAGTAAGTTGGGACCTAAGACTTCATGAACCCTCCATGGAAGGAGGCTCCCAATCTCTCCTCTCCCAATGCTTCCATTCCCATCCTCTCGCCCTTCTCCAAACTCTCTCGGTGAACATACAAGTGAATGAGCTTCACCTTTCCCTATGCGCCCCTCTTAAGGAAACATAAGGAAACCTAAAATATGCATGGATGAGATCATATCATCCCATCTCTAATCAAGGGTTGAGATCTCTATGAAAGAATCTCAACTCAAAATCCACTTTACTTAAGTTTCCATAGTTTCTATTTATGTCCTTCAATTCACCCACAAAGTGAATTAATAGTCATTTTAGGCTAAAATGACCAAATTTCACTTTTGACTTAAATCTCCTAAGTCAAAGTGAAATTAGACATAAAGTACGTGGTACATGGTACAAAGTATTTCCCACTTGTGTTTAGAGGCTTACAAACACAAGGGGACCACTTTCCAAGGTACCCAAATCTCAACACTATCTTCATTGGTTGGGTTGTACTACCTTTATTTGGCCTCATTAGGTCTTTGTTAGATGCATGAGATGTCGAGATGCCTCCTTTGACATTCTTTTCCTCTAATCATAGAACCTCTTCAATCAAGATGTATTAACATGACTGATATAGCATAATCCCTCTAATATTTCAAGTTTGATTGAATCATTTCCAAACAAATTTTATAATTTGTATGGTCCTAAACATTTGTAAGTGAGCTTCTTGATTTTTTCATTTTTATCACTATGTACCAACCACCCTTCCACAAACTCATTCTTCTTGAGCCTATTATCATGGTATATTTTCATGGCTTTCTTGGCCATTTAATGATAGAAAACTACCCATCATTATTATTTGTTGAGTTACTATAGTTTCTCAAATTGCTCTTTGAAAGATTCTTCTAGCAATAACATTTTGATGATTGAAATACACATCGAGGATACCCATTACTCGATGGAATGATGGCTTCTTTGCCACTGGTGAGTCATAAAGGTATATGTCTTGACCATTTCTTCTATATTGTCTTATAATTCCACATAGAAGCATGAAGTCGATTGACCCAGTCAAATTGTTTAAGATCACATACCTTTGTCAACATGGACATTGGAACCTTATTGGTGGTTTTGGTTGTCCATTTTCCCTATGATAGTATGGAATTCTCTTATGATGCACAATATTAAATATATGCATTAGGCCTGCTATAATTTTAGTTGTAAAATGGGTACCTTGGTTAGAGCACATCTAGACTTTTAGATAATATGCCCAAACAAGAATTTTGATGTAGCTTATGCATTTGCTACCATGACTACCCTTACATCAACCTATTTTATAACTATATATGTAATATTTGAGGCAACAAGCTCATGCACGTTCCCTCCCACCATGAATCGAAACGAAGATGACCGGATAGGCAAAGCGCTCGACACACTTGAAGACACAATGTCTTCATATATGGGATGAGTCAGGGTTTCCTTAGGCATGCGATGCACCAAGGGGCTACTTGACATAAGATGCCTTGTGACACAAGTTATATGAGAAAGTTTGACAAAGGTCGTGCATGAAATACTAGGTGCATCACCAAACGGAAAATTGACTAAGGCATGAGGAGGGCACACTTAGATGAATTGAACCAACTCACATAAGGGACACACACACCCATGATGGGTCGGTTGGATGGACATAGGTGTCAGCTAAGAATTTGGTGGGCTTAACCAAGGTGTCATGCAACACAAGTTAGACAATGAACTGTTTAACAAAAGGTTGTGGGCAAGACTTGAGCGCCCAATGAAACAAATGAGTCGACTAAGGTGAGGAGGGTGTGCTTAGGTGAGTCAGCTTGAATCATCTAAGGGACGCGTGCACCTAAACGAAGGTCAGCCAAACAGTTAAGTGTATAACATGGTAAAACGACAAATCAACTCACCCACGGGAAAATAGATGCATCAGTTCACATAGACAGGTGCCTATATAAGCACAAGGGTGAAACCAAAATGAGGATCAACCAAGAAAGTGGAGATCAAGTTGTGAACACAAGTTTGGCAACCAAGAAAGGGGTTGAACAAATTAAGGCAAGAGAAGCATGAATCACAGGAATGAATCATGAAGGAGAAGTTACTCGTCTAGATTTCTGACTATGGCACAAAGGGATTCACAAGGTGACATGACATAGGTATGTGTTTTGTATTTCACATAGGTGTATTGTTGGATATAACTAAGTGGAAGCTCCTTGTAAATATTCTTTGGTGTGGCACGAGATGAAGGCTCAACACACTATTGTCTATTGTAATAAAACTTAGGTATTAGGCCAATTTTTCCACCTACCTTACTTGCAAAATCATTTAATTGTTTACTTGATGCATTCTATTACTTATTGCATGTTTTAATTATGAATGCTATCACGAAATGTTAAATGGTAAAATATTCTAAGTGTTAGGCGTAGTTCGGGCCAAGTACATTGGAGTGGCCTTGTCGCAGAGTTGAAAATATTGTGGTGTCATGTGGCTCCTCAAGCCACCGGGAGACTTGGGCACACCCAGGTCTGTTCTTCCCCAGGCCCTGGCTATGAGGGCACAACATATGGTATCAGAGCGTGATTTCTCTTACAAAGACAATTGGTGAAGCTCTTCACCATCTATGTAATATCTTCAATGGTTGCTGAGATAAAATATTGTGTTTTCCATCAATGTTATAGCTGGTTATGGTTCTTTGTCATAAAATTCACTATCATATACTTTAAAACTGTAATTTGGTTAGCAACTTTTAACAAACAATGCAAATTTATTTTGCTTATGGGCATTTAATCAAACATATGGTATGCATCCAAGTACACAGTATTAATATGTAATCATGGCATCTTTATTATGGATGTAAACACTCAAAGTTGACAGTAATACAATTCTTTATTGGTTGTGATGACAACAGCAATAACACACAAGATATAACGGTTGTAATGACAACTAGAATACCCTTAACACACTCAATCTAATGGCTATAATGACAACAATAAAATATCCTAACACATAGAATAAATAAACAGAACGTGGGAATGATGCTAACACACACAATAAATAAACATACCATGGGAATGATGCCAATAATTGATGTAGACTGCTCCAAGACTCTCCTAGCCCCACGACCTTGCTTCCAAACCCTTTCGTCCAACAAAGAAGACACTCGACCTATCAAGAAGAGGGATCGACCTCATCAAAATGGAGTTGCAGACTCTTCTGAGAACACAACCCTGCAAGTGATGGTGCAACTCCCCCCAATAAAACCACAACGGATTACCCAAGTGCCATGACCCTCCTCAAACTCCTCGTTATGCTCCAGAAATCCACACAGACTACCAAGACATTATGTGATCTCTCCTTGACCCCTCGACCAGTGAAAAGAACATTGTGGTTTGCTTCCCAAACCCCACAATTCTCTCATAGCATGGCTGGGAAGGAGATCGCCCCCCCCTATGAAACCTCTCCAAGTGTCACGATCCACTCTCAAGTTCTCACGACTCCTCTATATGCCATGGATCTATAAAACATGAGATCGATCTCCTCAAGATGCTCCACAACCTCCCTAACCAGATAAATCTTCCTCCAAACTGAAAATAACACTATGATGAAGCTCCTCTAGAGATCCTAAATGGATCCCCCCTCTTGGTTAGTTAGGGTGGGTATCTCACCACCAAAACCAACTTGAAGTGTGGAAGGGTTTTGCTAAACCCTAACAAAACAATGGCTCCAAGAGCACTCCAAAATGAGAGATCAAATCATAATAATAAAGTGAAGGGATATCCCTCCTTTTATTCTTCCTCTGATCCTTATAGATCTTTCACCTTTTGACCAAATCAAGCCCTTGCCTTATTTTCCCTCTAATATTCACTTAAACATTCAAAATCACTTTTTAATGTTTAAGTAGTTTATTTTTATTTAATTTTACTTTAGGATTTTGTTATCTTTTAACCCAATGACACTAAATAAATCCTTGTGATTCTGTTTTTATGTCGACTATAGCCTATGGGATTCGTATATGCTACTAAGTCATCCTCTATCATGATCAATTGGAAGGGGACACTACAGTACTCCCTTCCTAAGATTTCTTCTCCTCAAGCAACTCCAAATTGGGGTGTTGTAAGATCTTCTTTCCTTCCCAAGTATCATCCTCTGCAGGAAAACTTCTCCATATGACTAGGTACTCTTGAATGAATATGCTCCTCAACCTCCTCTCTTTGACATCATCAGTCCTTTCAGGATTCATAACCATCTTCCCTTCCTTGTCTATTGGAGGAAGATATGATGAAGTGGTGACCTGTTGTCCTAACGCCTCCTTGAGGCAAGATACATGGAACACATTGTGGATCTTGCTACCCTTAGGAAGCTCCAACTCATATGCTATCTCCCTAACTCTCCTTATCATTGTGTAGGGTCCATAGAAGCGAGGCTTCAACTTATCTGCGCCACTCTACTTCAATGAAGATTGTCTGTAAGGTTGTAACCTAAGAAATACTATGTCCCTAGCCTCAAAGTTGCGCTCCACCCTATGCCTATCTGCATACAACTTCTGTTGATTCTGAGAAACCTGTAAATTCTCCTTCAGGACTCTCAAGATGTCTTGGCTCTCCTCCAACCAATATTTGGCCTTGGGGGCTTTGCTCTCCCCAAATTCAAAATCCACAAATGATGGGGCATCGTAGCCATACAATGCCTGGAATGGGCTCATCCCAATGGACATGTGATGAGTGGTATTGTAGCAACACTCCCCAAGATGCAACCAATTTATCCATGCCTTCTACTACCATGACACATAGTTCCTCAAGTACCCCTCAATCCACTTGTTTACTATCTCCCCATCTATCTGGGGGTGACAGTTGGTACTAGGTGTTAACTCCATCCTGGATAACCAGAACAACTCCTGCCAAAACGTGCTAAGAAATTTGTTATTTAGGTCACTGAGTATGTTCCTAGGAAGACCATGTAGTTTGAACACCTCCCTGAATAATATGTTTGCTACCTGAGATGTGATGTACTTTGAAGGAATGGAAAAGAAGTGTGCATATTTGGTCAACCTGTCTACTACCACGTAGATACAGTCCCTACCCTATACCTTTGACAACCCTGTAATGAAGTCATGCACTCTCTCACATAAGATCCAACTTCTTCTATTGATAAGTCATGCACCGATAGTTTACATTTATGTGGTGAGAGTTTTTTTTTTTAGAATTCGAAAGAACCACATTGTTATCGATTTTTCGTCAACATTTCGGATCCACAACAGGATCCATCTTCATGACATAAAATCCTGCACTATCTCACATATCAAAGTACATCCTTCTTGAAACCCTTCCAAGAGAATCTCTCCCTTACCTTCTTGTAGGTCTTCAGATACCCCGGGAGGCTTGCTAGTGGTGTGTTATGCACTGCCCTCAAAATCTTATCCTTGAGTGTGGACTCAGGGACAACATAGATCGTGTATTTGTAGTAGATGATGTCATCCACTACCCTCTACCTGTTATCCTAGATAATTCCCTCCATCAACTCATAAGCGAAGTAATTCTTGGAGTAATCTACCAATAGAATGGACTTCCAGTCTATAGAGATCTCTGTTATGGAGGACGTTGCAGGTCTCCTGGATAGAGCGTCAACAACTATGATCTTCTTGAATTTTATGCACTCAATGTCAAAATCATATGCATGCACCTTACTTACCCATTTATGTTGCCTCTCACTCAGGTCTCGCTACTCTAAGAGATATCTCAAGTTGTCATGGTCCGTCCTAACCACAAAGCGTCCTCCCACCAGGTATTTTCTGAACTTGGCCAATGCATGCATGATGGCCAACATGTCCTTATCATAGCTAGGATGTGGATTCTCTGGCCCCCTCAGCTTCCTACTCTCGAAAGATATGGGGTGTCGATTCTGCATCAATATTGCTCCTATCCCCTCACCAAATGCGTTACACTTCAATACAAATGGTTGTGAGAAATCTGGGAGTGCTAACACTCAGAAAGTGCTCATCACCTTCTTCATTCTGTCAAATGCTACATGTGATGCCTTTGACCATTTGAACACTCCCTTCTTTGTGAGGTCTGTTAGTGGCACACCCAACTGTGAAAATTCCTTCACAAAGTTCATGTAGTAGCTGCATATCCCGAAGAACCCTCACAGCTTTGTAAGTGATCCGAGGGTGGGCCAATCTAAGATCGTTTGGATATTATCTTGAGGCATATTTAATCCCTCGACACCAATCATGTGCCCCAAATAGATAATTTATGTCATCCCAAACTCGCACATTGCCTCCTTGGCAAAAAATGATTGCTCCTCCATAATGTTGAGAATCTCATCCACATGCCTCAGATGTTCCTCCCAAGTCCTGTTGTAGATCAGTAGATCATCAAAGAACATTAGTAAGAACTTCCTCAACTGCATGTTGAATACATAGTTCATACATGAATGGAAGGTGGCTAGTGCATTAGTCAATCTAAAGGGCATGACTAGAAACTCATAATTCTCGTAGTGACATCTGAATGATGTCTTATGGATTTCCTCCTCTCTGAACTGGATTTGATGGTACCCCAATCGAAGATAAATCTTCAAGAAGTACACTACCCCATGTAGCTCATCAATCAACTCATCAATCCTAGGTATCAAGTAATGGTTCTTGATGGTCTTTTTATTCAACGCCTTGTAGTCAATGCATATCCTCATCGTGCCATCATTCTTCTTTACCAATATCACTGAAAACGCAAAGGGACTAGAGCTAGGTCTAATGTGACCCATCTCCAATAACTCTTGTATGGCCTTTTATATCTCTTCCATAAACTTCTTTGGATTCATGTATGGTTTTGCAATCATGGGCTTCACACCCTCCTCTAACTCAATAATATGCTCAAATCCCTTGTCGGGTGGCCTCCCTACTGCTAGTGGCCCAAACACTTTGTCATGTTTCCTCAATATCTCTTGTATGTCCGCATTATAATGTTGATGGTATTGTGATGGATTTTGCGTGGTGATCAAGCACTCTGTTGTGAAATCCATGTCCCCATGTCTAAAAATGGCCTTCATATGATTATTTGACACGATCTTGGGGACTCCGGTGGACATACCTCTCAGAAAAACTCATTGGCTTCCCTTGTCTCTAAAATCCATGCTTATCTCCTGATAGTTCATGAGGATGTCTCCCATTGAGTATAGCCACTGGACACCTAATACCATATGAGTGTTATCCAAACTTGCCACATAAAACTCATCAGTCAATGCCAACGTCACATCCAATCCCTTGATCCTCTGAGTACATGTCATGTTGTGCCCATCTTCAAATATCCAATTGAAACCCTCAAAATGATCCACAAGGATGTGTCTCCGAGTAACAAGTGCTACATCAATTAAGTTGTGGGTGGTCACACCATCAACCAGTGTTGTGACTCTCTGCTCTTACAAAATGCCTCTAATATTGAAGGTGTAATATTTGGGAACTCCTGAAAGTGTGGAAATGGTCACCTTTTCGACACCTTCTTGGGACTGCGCCTACGTTGTAACCTCAAGGTGTGATGGATCTCCATCACCACTACTCTTCTCACTATCATCTACATGAACTATTTCATCCTCGCCATCCTCCTCCTCATTGGAAAATACGTCTATGTAGTGGAATTTCCCCTTTCCCATGCATCAGTGACCCGACTCCCACAGTTCTTTGTAACTAAAATAAAGTTTCTTCCTCCTTAGTTCTCTCCATGTTTCCTCATCCATCTTGTCCTTCCCTGTCCATGGCTTTCAAGGAAACTTCATCTCTTTACCCCTATGAGGAATGAAGGGTTTTGTTGGTACCTTATTGGAGACAATGTCCCTCATGTCCTGGGTTCTCATGATGTCATCCTACAATGTGGTTGGCCTAAAGACATTCACCCATCCTCTTAGGGGCTTAGTTAGACCCTCTGTGAATAGCATCACCAACCGTTGTTGAGAAATGTCTATCACCATGAGTGCCATCCTCTAAAAATATGTGATGTATGCATCAGGTGTACCTTTTTGTCTCAATTGTGCCAACTCCGTGAAGTGTATCTCAGGATCCTTCTTGTCTAACTTGTCCATCAAACTCTTAGTGAAGTCCACATATGAAGTGATGTTGGTGTTCCCTATTGTCACCAGCCCATGGTACCACCACTCATGAGCTTCTCCTTCCAAGTGAAGAGTGGCATACTTAATTTATTCTGCCTCGGTCATTGGGTTAAGTTGCAGGTAAGTGTCCAACTTTTGCACCCATGCTCTAGTTGTGCTCTTGGAAGACCCGTCAAAAGATGGGATACTCAACCTACCCACCTTGCACATGAGATAAAAGTTCTATTGGTTCTGCGCTACTTTGTTTCACTCCCTAAGTATGTTCCTTTGCTTGAGGTTGTAGAAGTCCGAATAGGACAATTTCTCCCAAATATATTCATTTAATGCATCACACTCCCTATATGAGGAGTTAACATCAAGCTCTTGATCCAACTGTTCTTGTGTTCCTGCAGGCTACCCTACCAAAAATTGTGGTAATAGGGGCCTATGGATCCTTAGGATCCCGCTCTGAGCTAGGGTATGGTTATTTCTACCCTCTGCATGTATCCTGTCACCCCCATGGGGTCCACTAGGTCCACCTTGTCTTGTACTAAACATATTCCCTCGTTGTCCCACCTTGTCTTATGTAATGCACTAGATACATTTATGAGACTGATAAATGATGTATTACACCCATATTTAGATTCATTTGTTATAGTATATTTGGATGATATATTTGTTTATAGATCTACCCGGGAAGATCACATATCACATCTTATGCAGGTGTTAGAGACCTTGAAAAAGCATCAGTTGTCGACTAACCTCAAAGATATGAGTTTTCTCAACAATCATTGGTGTATCTGGGGTATGTGATCGGTGGAGGGGAACTCAAGATAGATCTCACAAAGATAGAGGCCATCATGAAATGGCCAACTCCTACAACTATCACTGAATTTAGGAGCCTTTTTTGGGTAGCATAGTACTTGTGGAAGTTCATAGCTTCAATTTTAGTAGTAGTTGCACCACTCCACACCATAACAATGAGTTGTAAGAGTTTCCAGTAGCGGGAGAATTAGCATAAGGCTTTCGATGAGATGAAAAGAAAGATCAGACAAGCACCAATTATCACATTACCAAACTTGCAAAAACCTTTCGAAGTGGAGACAGATGCAAGTTGGTATGACATGGGAGTAGTTTTGATGCAAGGAGAAAGGCTTGTATGCTATCATTCTGAGATATTTCATGGAGTAGTTCTCAACTACCCTACCTATGACAAGAAACTCTGGGAAGCCAAATTATGTCCCTTGACTAGGTTATTTAATATTTAGAGCATAAAATCCTCTTGGTTGTCTCCCATGTTTCCTTCTACCTCTTCTCCTTTTGATGTCTCGAACAAAGGCTTTCCTCCACACCCCCTCCTTTTAGTCATCAATATGGTCACAGGCTGGCAAGATCATCGGCTTTGATACCATTGTAATATCCTCAATGGTTGTTGAGCTAAAATATTGTGTTTGTTGTCAATGTTATATCTGGTTATGGTTCTTTGTGATACAATTTACTGTCATATACTTTAAAACTGTAATCCGGTTGGCAGATTTTAAAAAACAGTTCACATGTATTCTGATTATGGGCACTTAATCAAACATATGGTATGCATCCAAGTACATAGTAATAAGATTTAATCATGGCATCTTTATTATGGATGTAAACACTCAAAGTTGGCAACAATACAATTCCTTATTGGTTGTGATGACAACAACAATAGCACACAAGATATAATGGTTGTAACGACAGTTGTAATACCCCTAACACACTCAATCTAATGGTTGTAATGAAAACAATAAAATCTCCTAACACACAGAATAAATAAACAAAACCTGGGACTGATGCCAAGAATTGATGCAGACTACTTTAAGACTCTCCTAGCCCCACAACCTTACTTCCAAACCCTTATGTCCAATAAAGTAGGCACTCAACCTATCAAGAAGAGGGCTCAACCTTCTCATAATGGTGTTGTGACCTCTTTTGAACACACATACCTACAAGTGATGGTGTGACTCCCCCGAAGAAAACCCCAGCAAATTCCCAAAGTGCCACGACCCTCCTCAAATTCCTTGGTCTACTCTAGAAATCCACATGGGCTGCCAAGACAACCTGTCGTCTCTCCTCGACCCCTCAACCAACGCAAAAACATTTGGGGTTTTCTTTCCAAACCCCATGATGCTCTCACGGCTTGGCTAGGAAGGAGATCAACCCCCCCTAGGCGACTTCTCCAAGTGTCACGATCCACCCTCAATTTCTCATGGCTCCTATAGATGCCACATATCTGTAAAACATGAGATCGATCTCCTCAAGATGCTCCACGACCTCCCTAACCAGATCGATCTTCCTCCAAACTGAAAATAACATTGTGATGAAGCTCCTCTGTAAATCCTAAGTGGATCCCCTCTCTTAGTTATCTAGGGTGGGTATCTCACCACCGAAACCAACCTAAATTATGGAAGGGTTTTGCTAAACCCTAACAAAACAATGGCTCCAAGAGCACTCCAAAATGAGTTATCAAATCACAATAATAAAGTGAGGGGCTATCTCTCCTTTTATTCTTCCTCTGAGCCTTCTAGATCTTTCCCTTTTTGACCAAATCAAACCCTTTCCTTATTTTGCCTCCAATATTCACTTAAACATTAAAAATCACTTTTTAATGTTTAAGTAATTAATATTTTTATTTTTATTTAATGTCACCTTAGGATTTTGTCATCTTTTAACCCAATGACACTAAATAAATCCTTGTGACTCCCTTTTTCTGCTAACTATATTCTACGGGAGTTGTATAGGATACTAAGTCATCCTTCATCATGATCAATTGGAAGGGGACATCACATTCTATCACTGATGCGATAGATGGTATCAGAGGACTTTACCCTTCGCATAGTTCGGTGAGTTCATTTGCAGCAATGTTGAAGAGTAAAGTTCAAATTTTTTTTTAGGTTCATCACAAAGAATGAAGTGAGACATGCCTTGGTAAAGATCTGATTGCGGATTGTGAAGATAGAAGGCTAGGGCAACCTAGTTGAAAAATCCAGACAGGGTTTCCAGAGGGCTGGACAGGCTAAGAGGTCGCCTTAGAGGCAGTCAGGTTGTGAAATGAAGCTTGTTGATTTCAGTGGAAGAGTTGGTAATGGAATTTGGGTGAAATTTATCAGTCAACCAACAGAAGACATGAATAGTTGGTCATCAAAATGGTTGCAGAAGTAGCGAATCATAGGTTAGACACCGATGTGTGAAACAAGTGACGGGTGCATGGTGAGGAAGATGTCCAAAAAAAAGAAAAGAAAGGACCTTAAGTAAGGGTGGCAGATGGACATGGAAGCAATGAATTAGAGCCTAGAGAAGATCAGAGGAATAATCGCACGATGGGATTCATGGGATGACAAAATGAAGACTCTCTAAGGGGATGATGGAAACTGCCAAGTATTGAAGACAAACTTATCCAAGAAGAAAGAAGTTATGCCCACCGACACTCCCATCTTGATACAACTTGATCTGTTCATGGATATCCACTCTATCATATGCCATATCTATCAAAAGAACCACTTCACCAAGTATTTCATGAAGAAGGGGAGGGGGACCAGGACAAGTTGGATGAGTCCAACCGAGGCAGGGCCAAGGTAGATGCAAGGCCCACTTCCATCGCAAAATTTGGAAAGAAAGGATGAAGCAGTCAAACATCCGTTGTTAGGTGTGCTCGAGGAGGAAGACACTCAATGCAAATGGAGTAAATTTGGAGCAATGAAGAAACAATTACATATCGTGAACATTGCAAAAGTTCTTTATATGGAGACCCACAATTAAAGAGATTTTCGAGAATGAAAGAAGGTTGTTTGGTTGACCTAGCAGAACGAAGTTCAATAGAGGACAAACAAACACAAATATGAAGTTTTGGTGGAGATAGTTTAGTCCCAACATCCTTTAAAAGAAACATTGGAGGCATTGAGTGCACTGTTGGAATTCATGAAAGACAGAGAGGAAAGTGGGGACACTTCACAAAAGAAAGATGAGACAGGTCTTCATTTTGTAAATGAAATGGTATTATAGTTGAGGGAGACTCATTTTGTTTTCTTGTAATCTCAGTGCTACTATATGACAATCCAATTATCTCAATCCCTTTTCTAGCCCTAGGCTTGGTCTTGGTTCCTTAGATTGAGTCTTCAATTGTACCATGAATGATTCTTAGTATTACATTCTAAAAATCATAATCTTATTGAATTTTTGCAAGTTCTTCTACTTATTTTTAGATGAAAACTTGTCATTGGGTCACCTTTCTAGCCTCCTTGTCCTCCACTCACGTCACTTTGTTTCATTAATAAAAATCCATGTCCATTTCTCCTTGCTTTATCATTTGTCTTGTGGATTTCTCTCCATGTCATCTTCCACCTCTATATCCATATCTAGGGCTTCTTGATACGTATGTGGGTCCCTTTTTTCAGATTTATGTTTATAAGTTAGACCATAGAGACCATAAATGAA
>JASDQU010012226.1:174293-205213 GCA_032191745.1 Picea mariana
TCATAAAGTTATCTTTTAATTTGCATCTCACAAATTAATTTGACTAAGACCCACATTTGGAAATTTCTCCCCTTAGGCGCCTAGGGAAGAGAAACACTTGCCTTGGTACTTCATTTTAATTAAAAATTTAACAAATTTTGTTTTTATGCAAGTGTGCTTTTGCATTTTTCATTTTCGTAGTGTAAATTTTAGATTGTGAATTAGTTTTTGTTTTCTGAGTTCAGTTTTGATTTCATACATGTTTATCTTTAGTTTTGTTCTGATTTTGTACTTGTTTAGTTTTGTACTAGTTTGTTTCATACTAATTTTGCACTTGTCATGTACTCGTTTTCATTTTGTTTTCTAGTATTTGGATTTGATTTTCATTAAGATGATTTTACAATGAGTTTAAGTTTTGAATTACTCACTGATATCCTCGCAAAATCTGGGAGAAGAGGAGATCCTGACCGCAATTAAAGATGCAACCACTCCTCCAGAAGCGAAGGAAAAATTAACATATGAAGAGTTCTATACAACCGATAATGACTAAGCATGCAAGCAGGAAATCGAGGAGGATGAAGAAGGGATGTCGGGTGAGTTTTGTCAAAATGAAGAAGTAGACCATGCTTATGAAAGCTGCATTGGACATTGGTTTCAAGTAAGTACAAGGATAGATCATTTTTTTTCTTTTATTTCATTAATTTACATTTTGAACAATTTAATTCGCACATTATTTTACATCCTAGATTTCATTTTTCAAAATTAAATGTAAATCTTTGTTTACTTTTGTTATGTAGATGGTTACATTGGAAGTTTCATTTCATTTAGATAATTTCTAGTTTCTAATTAAATTAGGGTAGGTAGGTTTTCAAATTTAAGTAGGATTCTTTAAAGCTATTTTCAAATAATGAAAATTAAAAACTCTATAAATAAATTAAAAATAAAACCACAAATATAAAAAAATCTGAAACCTAGTTTCATGTACATCCCATTATTTCCATTTCATTTTTGTGTGCATTCCATCTCCTCTGAGCTTCCATTTTTTCCACTATAAAACCTGCAAACATAAAAACACACATAAATAATAATAATAATAATAATAATAATAATAATAATAATAATAATAATAATAATAATAATAAAAGACCTAGTTGCGTGCGCGCATGTATTTTCGACTTGCCCGTTCGAACTTCGTAGTGAGGAATTCTATTGTCTCACCTTTGGGTTCTGTATCTCATACTAATTGAGCACCATGCTTACATATCTAAGATAAATCTGATTATCCAAGGAACCCTACATAGTAGTTCAACCAAATATCCTCGCCATGATAAAACCTGCACTATATACCTACTTGAATTAAACTGAAACTTGGCATGACTGGTTCAACCTCCCTCACCTAAATGTTTTTCGATGTATGGTGTCTAAAGAGATAGAGTGACATAGATTTTCCAGGCCATACTCTAATTTGGTTCTCATTACTCAAGATTTTCATTTCATGGATCCCTCGAAACCTCCAATTCACTCATTGCTACTGAACCTAACAGTCCCTTTGATACTCCGCTTAGTTTGGATACTGGGCTATTCCAATGGGCCTATCTATTTGACCGGACTAATCACTTGGGATACTCAGATTGGAAAGGTCAGATTTATTCCTAATAAGCATAAAGCCATATTTTTCTACATCCACATAATTGTGATCTATAATGATTGGTTTATGCGTGTAACTCCACCAAAGGACTGTCCATCCACCATTTTCTTTCAATTCTACTTCCCAATATTTTTGCACAAATCTCTTATTGCATGTTAGCCAAGATTAATGAGATTTGGATCGAGGAGATTCGGTTTTATTTCAACTCTACTTGTTAAAGATCTTTATGAATGATTTTTCCCTCTTTCTAATACGATAACGATTAAGGTGAAGATGCATCATCATGATTTTCTCCACGACTCATTTTCTTTTCTGTCATCTCATTCTAGGTTACGTTTTCCATCACCTCTTTTTATGATGGATCAGTGCATTATATAACATATCACTTAAACTCTCTCACCATGAGCATGATATCTTGATAACTTGGACACGGTTAGGAGAGAAACCATTCAATGTTGCATGAGAAGTTGAAGTGAATTTGTTGCCTTTTGAAAAATCTCTTCTACTATTGATTGTGCATATGAACAATTGACATTCTCTCCTGCCTGGAGAAAATGAAGAGATGGAGAGGCGATGTCAAAGACAAAATACAAACTTGGACAGTTCATTGGTGTAGGAGTATGTATTGTTGGGCTTGTTTTCATTGTATTTTCAGATATGCATGCCTCTGACAGAGCAAGAGGGAGATGGTTACCGATTGCATCCATGGGTTTGATGGCTGATTTTATTCTTTTTGTGAGTTATAGTGGACCATGGAGGATACCTATGGCTCGATAGGCACGTTACTGTGGATATGGTGTTGATCCACTTGATTACAGGGTTGCACATGTAGGGACCAAACCCTCAACAGTTCTACCCAAGGAAGAATTCATATCCCTCCCTGGCACAATGCATAAAGGAGGATTATGGTGATGTAGAAAAGGGAAAGAGAGGCTACAAGGTAGCCTCTATCTAGGATGGCGCAGTGCACCTCACTTACCGACTTATAGCTGGCAATATCTTTAGAAAGAACCATACAACACAGGTCACTGGGTTCATACTGGACCTCACTGGGAAGTGCGTGGAGGGTATGCAAATGAACTAGGCGAGTCATCTTGTCAACGAGCTCGAGAGACTGTTGCGAAGCAAAGGGTTAGGAGTATGAATTCCATTTTAGTTGGTTACTTGTATTAATCACATTTGTCACTTGGAATATGCCGGAAGGAGTGACATTTCCAGAAATTGAGCCATCGGAGCCATTGGTCGCGAGGTTCTCCACCTTGTGGTATACAAATGATATGTCGAAGAAGTGGAATTCAAACACTGTGTTCCATGCCTACTACTAGTAGCTGAAGCATGCTATTGAGACATTTACACGCATGAAACTAAACACATTGCACCAGTACAAACTGCTAGCGAAGTTCTGTGCAGATCAACACTTTATCTATATCACTACACGTAGGGATGAGAGCAAGGAGGAGTTGCAGTCCTATTATAAAATGACCGACCAAGACATGGAGGAGATCACCAAATACTGGTCAAAAAATTTCCTTGTACCGATTGAAAATGAAGAATGATTTGGCCTCGACATCATAGGAATACCTTTGGTCACCCAGGTCAAGCATGACGGGCAGACTAGCATGAAGAAAAAGAAGAAAAAGGAGGAAGTGCAGAACATAGAAAATGATGAGGAGGAAAGTGCCTTAGAGAAAAGTGGGTCTGACTCGCCTGCAAGAGGAGGAGGAGACGAAGTAAATCAAGAAGAAGGTGGGGAAGAAGGAGAAAAACAGGGAAAAGGTGAAGTTACACCGCCAAAGGATCCCCCTACTGAGGCTAAAACATTGAGGAAGAGGAAGGTTTCTCCACAGAAACCCTCAGCAAGAAAGACGATGTGTGCCAATAAGCCCAAGATGAAGGCCACACTTATAGTGGATGATGTTGATCTAATCATCACAGCCGTGGAGGATGCTTCAAAGGATATCTTGCAGTGATACAAAGAAAAGAAAGAGACGTTGTATGAAATAATTGAGAAGGAGCTGAAGGAGATATAGCAATCCATCCATTTGAGTCACGTAGTACCTACTGTACCTTCTTAGTTGAACATTGTAGAATTGGGGGATGAGCCCACCCAATTGCGAAGGCTAGCAAATGCAATAGAGGCTTGACTTCGTCGAGTCCACAAAGAAAAGGAGAAGGCTACAAAAGGTTTGAAGCAAGAAAAGGAGGAGGTCATGGAGAAAATATGAGAAAACTCACACGATGCTCAAGGAGGAAAATGCAAAAATACAGAAATAAAAATACAAGTTGCTCATAGAGAAGACTGTGATCAAAGAAGCAGTGACTAAAGCACTTCGCTCTATGCCAGGCTTGACACCGGAGGAACCAGAGTTAGTCAATATGAAAGTGGGGAAGCTCGCTGAGGACATTCAACAGATTCAAGCAAGTATAATGGAGTTAGAAATCCAAGCAGTTATGAGCACTCCGAAAGAAGTGCGTGATTAGAGGGAGGAAGCCACTAAGAGAGCAGTTGGAAGGATCGGGACCCTCACCTTAGAATGTAAGAAGTTGAATGATCGAAGTGCCCAAACCTATGAACGCCTCGAAAAAGATTTGGAGTTGAGGAAATTGGAATCACAACTACATGAGGCACAACAGCAGGCATCCACCATGCAAGCACAGATGAAGCTACTCATTGCGGTTGAGCGAATGAAGAGATCACAAGAGAAGCGTGCAGTCTAGTAGCAGATTACTACCATCCATAGCAGATTCATTGAAGTTACATAGAGACTATAGTCAGTGCAGGATGAATCTTGCATGATTTTTGAAGAGATTGAAGGGAAAGGCTCGCATCTAGACCAAGTGGTTACGACAGTTGAACAATGCCTAGAAGGTGTTGTTACAGAGCAAGTGATTCAGGAGTTCGGTGAGCAGATAGCTCTGGCGGAGCAACAAGTTGAGGCAGCTCGAGCTAAGATTGAGGTCTTTGAAGCAGTGTTTTCCAGATCTGAGTGAATTGGGATGAGTCACAGGTGAGTGTTGTGGGCCTGTTGGCCCTTGATCAATTTTTGAGGAAACATTGATCATGTTTGACCAATTTTTGGGACTTCGACAGGTTGGTCAAAGATGGAGCACCCAGGTTGAGCTGAGATCATAGGATATCACTTATTTTGTGGGCTTATGGACCCAACAAAGGGTTTACTATGGTTTATGTAATGGGGTATGGGATGTCTGCCCATGGGTTCACCCATGATTATGCCTTTTTTGTAAATGTATAAATAAGTAGCTAAGTGATGTAAGATGATGAGCGGGTTAGATATGTGCATAATATGTTGTAGTGTTAATGTTGGCTTAGAGCAAGAGGTTGTAAGTTTCTTTGTGTGAATTGGCTTTGTAAAGTAAGGCTCTGTGATACTAAGGCGTTGGCTCTGTGCCTTGACCTGATCTTGGGAAAGAGGAACTGGTGCGCAGCGCACAGATCTCTTGTCCTCTGTAGAGTTGGGCTTTGTGGCTTAGTGCACAAGAGAAGATGAATGTAATAATATTGAAGACTAATAAAGAAGAAGAAGAAGTTGGTGGACATAGCCCCACACTGGGGGGAACCACGTATATCATGTGTCTTGATGTGCTTCGTGCGATGTGATTTATGTTGTTTATCTGCTTAGTGTTGTTGTTATAATGTATGAAGAATGAATCTAATGTTATCGCTTAGTGCTTAATGGTATTAAAGATAAATGAATGCTAGATATGAGTTAATGTTATGTGTTAAGTCATTGGAAGTGCTTGATCTTTACTATTACTGCACTGATCTGTAATAAAGGTTTAGTCTATGATGTGAATGAGACTCGTGAAATAAGGCCTATTTTTGTTTAAGTGCCCTGCTGAGTGTTGTAATCGTAGATCTGTGTCCCAACTTGGTTGTATACAAATGAGTCCTGCAACCCCCCCTGCCTCTACCTTGGGTGAGATTTCATCTGCTTCGCAGGTATTGTCGAAAGGGTCAGTAGTTAGGGTTTTGTTGGTGCGTTGTTGAAGTGTTGAACCCTGGGTCTATCCCTGTGCCAACACTCCCATATTTCATTGATTGAGACTATCCTTTTTTGTATTCCATCTCCAACATACTTTCTCATAGCCAAAACCAGACTAAAGGAACCTTTCAATTTCATAATTTTTTATGGGATGTCTTCAAGGGTAAATGTTGGTTGTATTGCAGTTAAAGGTTCAACAAATAATGGGTTCAAAATTAGAGCTTTTTCCAATTCATTTATTCTTTCTTTTAAAATTAAATTTTATTTCTTAATATCAAAAATGGATTATTTCAGGGCTTCCACGGTTGCCTCGTGAAACTGTACAAATTTTGAGGATGCAACTCCATGGAAATAAATTTTTGATTTCCACTTTGCAGACACTTTATTATTTTTCATGTTAACTTTATCTATTAACAATTTCTTGGATTTTTTATGGTAGGCGATGTGGTGAAGTGTGACAAATTATTCTTCAAATATTTTTGGCTCCTGGGTAACTAGAACCTCAACAATTTCCCTAGTTTCTAGTAATGTTTGTTCTAACCAACAAGGTTCTTCTAACACTTTGTCTACATCCATAACTGGGGGAATTTCCTCAATTTCAGGTATTTCCACTCTCGTTTTATGAGTTTCTCTCTTTCTTTTAAAAGTAGTATATACAACATGTGATTTTTCCAAATTTTTCTTCGTAGGGTCTTTGTCACTGCCATCATTTGAATTTCTAGTAGATGTTTTCCTTGTTTCTAAATAGTTACTTCTAGATTTTTTCTTTACATAAGTGCCTCTCTGTGAAACACTGGGTGAATTAGGGTTTTTTCTTGTTTCTTCTCTGCCATTTTGTATGTAACACTCATTAGTGCTAGCCAACTCTTCAACATCATCATGTGCTTCTTCAATTGATGTCTTGAGGATATTTTGATTATCTCCTCCTCCTTCTTTGAAATATTCAGATCTACATAAATAAGAAGATTATCCCACTAGGTACATGTGTGTAGAAAATAGGTCTTTAGGGTCAAAACCATCGATGCATTTAGCTTCGTTTAAACCAAGTTGCTCAAATTGACCTGCAAATTCATCCAGGTGATAAATATGCTTAATAACATCTTCTCCAACTCTGCAGGGAAATGGAATGAAATGATTTTTCCTTTTTTTCATTGAATAAGTTTTCCCAGTACTTGTACTGTATGCACACTTTGATGGAAAAATGTTTATCAAATACATAAAAGGGGAAAAAAGGGTTTCTCTTGGAAATTGAATAATCTTAGAACATTGAAATATTTTGTAGTCTCAAAAATTCCTTTCTCTACAAGAAAGGAGGAAACCTCTAATGACAGTCTCGATGCAGTAAGACCAAATATTAATTTTTTTTAATCATATATAAAATTGTTGTGTATCGGGTAGAAATTCTATTGAGATTTTTGTCTCCACAAGGCTAGATACTAGACAAAGAATGGTTCCACCTTGAAATTGTTGATTTTTCACTAGGATAGGCTCAAGCATGAATTTTATTCCAATTTTATCATTTTACTTGAACCATAGACAATTGAAATTACACCATAAACAATTTGTTGAAGTAACCAAGATCACAAGAAGAAATACCATGCACAAGTACACAAGAAGTATCCTGGGAAACCCTTCTCAACAAGGGAAGAAAACCCAGCCAATCCTTTTCTATATTCTTCAAGAGAAGGACCTCCCACACCATAAACCTATCACACAAAAGGGTGCTCACAAAACCAAGAAGGCTAGTGCCCAAGAGAGGTGCGCACTTCAGCCCTAGAACTTGTACTTGCTGAAATTTCCAAAATCACATGTGTGTTTTGTTTCCTCAGTGGGGAAATCACCTTTATTTATATTAGACTAGACACATAAAAAGTGGTTTCTATTTTCACAACAGGGCCGACCTCAATAACTCAAAATATAGTTAATAATTACCATATTAATTATCTTTTACATTAATTATCTTTCACTTTAGGGTGGGGCTGACCTGTACCCTTTACATCACAATTAGGGTTATAGGTAAGTATGAATCTTAGACAATATAGCAAGGGATATCACACACCCACTAGTGTTCATCCACTAGGGGCACATCCACCTGTGCTTAGCCACAGGGACTTCCAAGTCTCTATCTCACTGTGTTTCACAGGAGAATCATCAGGACACACACTCACTAGTGTTAAGCCACTAGGATCATGTCCACTTGTGCTTGGCCATAGGGATGTCCTACTCAACAGATCTCTATCTCACTGAGTGTCACGGAAGAATCATCTGGAGTATCACATCATCTGAACTCTCTACACATAGGATAACAACAGACCCATCACATGGGCTCCTTCACCCCTCACAGGGGTACACATTGCTTCATCTCAAACATTACACCCATATCATGGGCATATTCCCTTCTCATGGGTACACAATGTTTCATCTCCATCTCAGAGAGAGAAAAACACCCATCTCATGGTCATCTTCCCTACACAGGGGCACACAATGTTCCATCATTGTCTCGGAGAGGTACTACACACCCATCTCATGGGCACACCCAACTCACGAGATCTCTCTCAGGCTGACTCACTTAGTCTGTGTCCTGGAGGATGTCTCACATAGTCGTAATCATTAGCATAAATCAACACTCCTTTCCCTCAGTAAGTCTTTGAAGATGTGATTGTATGCTATAGCATATACCAAATAATAAGTCATATAGAATTTTTGGGATTTTCTCAAACCACCTAGTTGAAATGAAATTTCATTTGAAATAATGTGTCCCTAGTCAATAAGGGTGTCTTTGTGAACAAAAAAGTGAAGAATATAAACCATATATTTCAGCACAGAGGCCATGGACTCCACTCCAACTATATAGGAAAACAACCAGGTGAATTCTCTGTAAGGGTACTTCAAATAAATTACCTCAATCTGAGCATAATTGGTATTATCTCTCAGGCTAGTGAGATAGTTCTAGAGGAGATATACTCCTCCTTGGTGTTATTTAAGAAATGCATTGGCTTATGTTGAAGTTTGAGTAGCTTCGAAAGATATTATTATTATATTCATATTGTATTTGACCAAGACAAAACACTAAATAATAATATTATATTATATTTTTTAAGTCGGCCCTATTGTGCCTTTGTAAAAGTCATCCCTATTGTGCCTTGATGAGTCAATTGTAAATTAGAAATATAAAGTGGATAGGTCAGCCCTGACCTAATTTCTAGGGGAAACAAATTGTATTTATAAGAAGCTAATTGCCTCACTTGAAGAATAGACACAACAAGCTCTCTCACACAGAAAAGTGTGCAAGTATGAGAGAGTCGTCAGATACAGAGGAAGAATGATGAAACTACAAAGGAAGGGTGTTTTGGTGAAGGGTTTTGGTTACTTGGTGAATGAATATCTTGGTCTATTGGTGCGCTACTCTATTATGGTTAGGGTTTCCTGGTTTTTCTTTTGTTTGGTGAGATCTCTCTTGAGAGAGACATTGTACTTGTTGAACAATATATATTGAAGAAGCTTTGTTGGGTTTTCTCCCCCATGAGGGTTTCCCAGGATAAATCTTGTGTATACTATGGATGCATTTCTTTCATTGATCCTTATGCATGCAATTATTGTTTTTAATAGTCTAAAGTTAAAGAAGACAAGACATACTTAACTTCTTAAAAAGAAGTTTAACATGGAATCATAGTGCGCCTGAAAGAAGCCATTTTCATAGTTTAGAAGAGTTCGTTGGGGAAAATAAGACCATAGGAAGACTCTCCTAACCCTAGAACATATTTCCTTGGGTTTATATTCTCAGTTTGACGAATTTTTGAAAACTTCAACTGGTGTTGCAACAACTGTAACTGCCTACAACTGCAAAAACCCTATAAGGTGTTTTCACCCTCTTTTTGAAGGAGTATGGTCAAAGTAATATCACTAAGGAGTTCACCTAAGGAGGGCACACTTTACCCTCAGAGAAGAATTCCAAAATTCACATTTTAAAAAAATAGGGTTTTCTCATAAACCCTAGTTCAAGACGTCTTGGCAGCGGCAGAATTGAAACTAGAACTAATCACACTGGCACACTACACTCTAGTAAGTACAAAACCTTTCCTTGAAAATTTCTTATTTTTCTTATTGTATTGTTCGAGCACAGGATGAAACTCAATACCAAGCTTGATGAGAACCTTGAAGGTGATGATAACTTCCAAGCATGGAAGTACAGAGTGATGCTCATTCTAGAAGAGAATGATCTAGAAGATTTTGTAAAAGAAGAAGTTCCAGAACCTAATGAAGACGAGGCCAAAGAAAAGTACAAAAAGAACCTCGTGAAGGAGAAGAGAATCATTGTTGATTCTATCAAGGATCATTTGATCTCCCATGTCTCATCATTGACAACTCCCAAGAAAATGTTTGATGCCTTAGCCCGATTGTATGAAGGAAATAATATGAACCGAAAGATGACCTTGAGAACACAACCCAAGAATGTGAAGATGCAAAGTTTAGAAACTATCCAATCATACTTTACAAGAGTGTCTCAAATCAAATAAAATATTGAATCCATTGAAGACACAATATAAGATGCTAAGTTGGTGATGACTACATTGAATGGTCTCCCCAGATATCGGGAATCATTCATTCAAGGTATACATTCAAGAAGAAGGCTAACAAGGTTTAGAAGACTGTGGGAGGATTGTACTCAGGAATCATCTATATTGGTAGCAAGAGAAGAGATATTAGGTGATGAAGAAAATAAATCCATAGTAGCACATACCAGAAAAGGAAAGAGAAAGAAGGAAGTGTTGTCCCTCGACCAAGTTTTGAGGATTCTTGGTCATATTTGACCTAATTTTGGGACTTCGACAGGCTGTCGAAGGTGGAGCGCAAGACGAATCGGAGATTGCAGGATCTCGGCCCCTTTTAGGGACCTTTTTGGGATTTTAGATTATGTAATGGGTATGGGATGACGACCCATGGGTTTACCCATGATTAGGCCTATTTTGTAATGTATAAATAAGTAGCTAAGTGATGTAAGTAGAGGAAGAGGAAAAGAGACCTAGTAGGCCAATGTGTTAAGTGCTAGAGTTGGATCTATGTGATCAAGAGTTGTAAGTGCTTTGTGAATACCGTGTGAGGCTTGCAAGGATAGTGCAAGTAACTATAATAAACTCTGTGAAGGCTTGGTGTTGTACCCTAGCTAAAAGAAGGAGGATCTGGCGGAGAGTGCGCAGATCTCCTGTCTTCTGCAAAGTAGAACTTGGATGCTATGTTCCTGTAATAATATTGACCAAAGATAATAAAGAAGAGAATATTTGGTGGGCGTAGCCCCAGGGTGGGGGTGAATGACGTACCTGCTGTGTGTGATGTATTGATGTGTTTATATGTTTGCTTGCTTAGTGATTCAATAAAAATGAATGATAGATAGATCTGTTGATGTTGAGTTCTTAACAATATGGATGGATGTTAAATCCGACTTACGTACACATGCTTAGTGCTTAAATACCTTAGATCTGAATGAATACTATGTTGTTCTGTAATAAGGGTTTTACTTGTGATGTGAATAAAGGGTTAAAGACTAATTAATATTAAATGTTGAGTGCTTTGTTAAGTGTTAGAATCATAGATCTGTGTCCCAGCTAAGATTTTAGACATCCGAGTCCTACAACCACCCCTGCCTCTACCTTGGGTGAGACTTCATCTACTTCGTAGGTGTTGTCAAAAGTTCCTATAGTTAGGGTTTTTCTGGTGCATTGTTGTAGCATTGAACCCTGGGTCTTCCCTTGTGCCAAAAAATGGTTCTGTTGTCGGGACCTGAAACTGTGATTGCTGGGAATTGAGGAAAAAGAAGCTTTGTGCGAAGATCTGACTGAAATTGTGAGAGCTCTGTGCGTAGATCTGCCGCTCTAGTGCACAGTATTCTACTCGATGTGTGAAGCTCTATGCTAAGAAAATAATTCTGATTTGAAGAAAAAAGGTAATATCTGAACTCTTTGTGCTATGATAAAGGTAAGAATAGTGAAAAGTTTTAGATTTGGAAGCTTTGTGCTTTATTGAAGATAAGATTAGTGGAAAGTTTTGTTTCTAAAGTATGGATCTAGGTATGTTTGATAAGATTTTTCCTAGCTTGAAAACTAGGGCACTGATAGAAGAAAGAAGATTTGGTATGAATAGATCTGATAAGAATAGTGAAAGATATGCTATAACTATGCATAGAGAGAATGGTTGGAATAACAAATGGATGCAGGACCCTAGAAATAATTTGTTGTAGGCTAGCTACCATGATCCTAGCTCGCAGTACAGAAGAGGATGGGGATCATTTAAAAGAAAGAGAGGATTAACCCTTTGTTACAGTTGCAGAAGACCATGACATCTAGCTAAGGAATGCCCTGGTAGAAGACCTATTTGCCTCTATTGCAAAGCTATGGACCATGAAGTATTGGATTTCCCTAGAATGATTGCTAAGGTTGAAAGGATGAATATGAGACAAGAAGACCATGAGAAAGGTCAAGCAACTGAGATTATGGCAGAACCCCATGAGATTATGACAGAATCCCAGAAAGAATCAGAAAAAGTATTTCTATAGATGCAAGAAACCCTAAATGGCCACCGACATATCATCTTATCAGAGATATTTAAAGAAAAAGAATGCATTGAAACAAGAATAGGAGACTTTGACATTGATTGTGTTCTGGATGAAGAAACACAGGTGAATATCATGACAGAAAGAACTTGGAAAATTTTTTGGGGGCCTGCTATGACTCCTTCATTGGGAGGACTAGAATTACTCAGAGGAAAGTTGATAACCCTATGAAGAAGACTTACCTGGATATCTATGAGTGCTCATGGAACTTTGACAGAGGAGGAATTTGAAGTTGTTAAATTTATTGAGAACAACGCTCCATTTGCTATGTTACTAGGAAAACCTTGGATTGAAGTAGATCAGGCCAGAAGGAAAGAAGAAGAAGTCTTAGAACAAAAGAAGCAAGAGTTGAAAGATTTCATGACTAGGAGGATCGCACACTTTATTGAAGAACAGGAGAATCGAGCGAAGCTATTTAAAACCAGAGACTTGGATGTCGAAGTAGGAAGAACACTAGAGGACCCACAGAAGACTGAAGTACCTATTCCAAATACAAATGAAGTATTACCCCTGATTTCCAGGAAAGAATATCAATAGCGTGAATTTACTCTACCAAAATAAGATAAGAATTAGATTGGAAAAAGGAATTTTGAGACGAAACTCACTGAAAAAAAGGCTAGAAAACTAAGTAAGAAGAGGGCTAAGATCGAAAAGTTACAGAAGGTTCCAGAGGGAACTTCGCAGAAGGAAAATATATAAAATTGGAACTTCGTCGAGATATCAGAACTGCGTCACATGACACTTCACCATGGTGAAGCAATATAGCCATTGGGAACAGTATAACCATTAGATCGACGACCCGAATGGATAGAAAGGCATTTATGGTCATAAATTTCACCACTAGACCGTTGGGACTGCGCCATAATGGACATAACTGAGCTAATGAAGGATTCTCACCCATTGCAAGAGATCTGTTTCCGAGTTATCTATTTATCCCATTGTGCCACGCAACAAAAACACTTTTTCCAACTGTGACTATCTGAGCTCGCAAAATAGTTTATTTTGCACAGTGATCATCGCGTTATTTCCATCCATCCCATTGCATTGAGAAGTTACTCTTCGAACCCTTAGATATTAAACCACGAGCATGTATGTCTGAAGAAATTAGTGCACTTGAAGAGTCTGTGAAGGAAGTACTCATTAACCTCATGACTGAGAGAGTCATGTCTGAACGAGTGATGTCTATGGGTGTACAAGCATAATCGAGGAGAGGAGTGTAAGCCTCTTCGTCGACTGCTCGTGGAGCTAGACCATCCCGACCATCAGCAGAAAAGAGAACCAAACACAGAGATGACATAGCAAATGCGAAGTTGATCCTAACCATATTGTCCGACTAAATCCTGCTTTTGGCCGATGCAGTGAGTTGAGATAGTGTGCCAAGAGATTTCGAGTACACCATGGTTACTGCGTACCTCCCAAAGGGGATACGTGCATTTCGAGCACAGCATGACAATATCGTAACGTTGAAGTTAAGTGACTTCAACCTTGGAGATTGCAAGAACTATAGTATGCTTGCCCCATATAAATACCTGACCAGGATGAAGGGGAAGAACTCAAAGATAATCCCCCAACCATGGATGATGAACCTCGTGTAGTCCACCTTGTTAAACGTAATGAAAATCCCACACTTCGGAAGGCACTAGGAAGTCAACGCCTGTGTCAATTTATTGCTTTCATGTTACCATGGAGGCTACTTATGGCGAGACCATCGTATCACAGTCAATCCGATGTTGATCCATAGGATCACAGGATTAAGTATGCAAGGACCCGACCATAGGAGTTCTATCTAGGAAAATTCACAGTTGCACCTTAGCACAGAAGATCAAGGATACATACGGTAATGTTGAAAAGGGGACGTGAGGCTACAAGGTAGAATCCATCCAGAGTGGTGCAGTGCACATCACCTGCCAGTTAATAGCCAAAAATTTAGTAAGGAAGAACCGACCCACATAGGTCACATTATTTTTCGTTGACCTTGTAGGGAAGTGCATGGAAGGTCTATAGATGAACTAGGAGAAGTACCTATTTAATCAACCGGAACTAGACTGTCACAAAGCACAAGATCAAGGCTACGAGTTTCACTTTAGCTGGATCTTGATCCTCATTGCCTTTGTTTCCTGGGAGATGTCGGAAGGTGCGACCTTTTTGGATATTGAACCATTTGAGCCGCTTTCTGCGAAGTTCACCACAATTTGGTACTCGAGTGATATGAACAAACAGTGGCAGTCGAATGTTTTTTTCACACATACTACCTTCAGCTGAAGAGAGCCATCGAGGTTGAACCTCGCATGAATCCAAACACCCTACAGAGGTTTCAACCCCTGATGAATTTATGCACAAATCGACACTTCATCTACCTTACAGTGCGAGCCAATGAACATAAGGAGTAGTTTCAGTCGTACTACAAACTCACGGAAGAGGACCTTGAAGAGATAACTAAGGACTGGTTGGAAGACCTCCTTATTCTAGCAGACCCTGCAGAGATGTCTAACCCTGACATCTCAGAGACCATGCACAAAGAACATCATACACCCAGACCCAAAAAAATGAAGAAGATCGAAGAGGTCCAAGACCTAAGCAGTGCCTCAATAAAGATTGCCTCTGTATCACTTGACCGAGGGGGTGATGATGAAGAGATAAATGGCACAGGAGATGAACAGAAGCAAGGTGAAGTAACATCGCCTAGAGATGAGACCGATCCCCTGAAGAAGAGAAAGGTTTCTCCCTGGAAACCTTCTTCCCAGAAGAAATCGAGAGCCACTGTGACCAAGATGAAGATTGTGCTCACTACTGATGATTTTGACTTCATCATAGCAACCCTAAACGACGCTTCTCTGGAAATTGTGAAGAAACAAGAAGCTAAGAAGGAGGAAATGTATGAAATAATTAAGGTCTAATTCTGAGGGGTACAATAGGCCCTTCAGTCTAGCCACACAGTGTCCATTGCACCCCTTCCATCAGGAGAAATAGATTTGGTAGATGAACCAGCCCAACTCCGTCGATTAGTTGATGCGGTTGAAGCTCGCCTTCGTCACGCACAAGAAGAAACAGAAAAAGACACCCAGGCCTTGAAGAAAGTGCAAGGTGTAATCGTAGAGTTGCAGAACATGAGAAGTTTTCTCTCCATGAAAAGTTTGAAGAAGAGAAATCACAGATGCAACAAGAAAAAGAACAATTGCTCGCAGAGAAACTCGAAGTGAAAGAAGTAGTCAACATAGAACTCCACTTTGTGACAGGATTAGAACCACAGGAAGAAGACCAAGTCACACATCAAGTAGAGAAGCTCATAGAATCTATCCAACAACTACAACAATGAATAATAGACTTATATATCCACACCATACCAGACACCCCGTAGGATGTAAGGGATCAAAGAGAAGAAACTACTCAAAGCACAATTGAAAGAATAAAAGTCTTGGCCCTAGAATGCAAGCAACTGAGTGATCACAGTGCCCAGACATATGAGGGACTCACTGAGAATCCATAATTGAAGGCACTGGAATCACAACTACAGGAAGAAAAGAAGCAAGCAGAGACAATATAGGTGTAGTTGAAGCCCCTGTCAGATGTGGAAAGAATGAAGTGATCCCAAGAGCAGTGCACTGCACAGCAGTAGGTACACACTATTCAGAGCATATTTATAGAAGTAACTTAGAGGCTCCAACCTATACAAGGTGAGGCTTACCAACTGTTCACAGAGATTGAAGGCAAAGGAGTGGAAATGGAGCAAGTCATCACTACAGCTGAACAACACCTAGAGGGACCTATCAACGAAGCAGTCATACAAGAGTTTGTTGAATAGGAGGTCATAGCACAACAACAAGTCGAAGAAGCTCAAGCCAAGCTCGAGGAGTTTGAAGCAGAACTAATCAGATCAAAGTGACTCGAGATGAGTCCCAAGTGAGTGTTGGGGCCCTATTGGCCCTTGACCAAGTTTTGAGGATTCTTGGTCATATTTGACCTAATTTTGGGACTTCAAAAGGTTGTCGAAGGTGGAGCACAAGACGAAGCAAAGATCGCATGATCTTGGCCTCTTTTAAGGCCCTTTTTGGGATTTGATATTATGTAATGGGTACGGGATGACGACCCATGGGTTTACCCATGATTAGGCCTATTTTGTAATGTATAAATAAGTAGCTAAGCGATGTAAGTAGAGGAAGAGGAAAAGAGATCTAGTAGGCTAGTGTGCTAAGTGCTAGAGTTGGATCTATGTGATCAAGAGCTGTAAGTGCTTTGTGAATACTGTGTGAGGCTTGCAAGGCTAGTAAAAGTAATTGTAAGAAACTGTGTGAAGGCTTGGTGTTGTACCCTAGCTAGAAGAAGGAGGATATGGTGTAGTGTGCGTAGATCTCCTGTCTTTTGCAGAGTAGAACTTGGATGCTATGTGTCTGTAAGAAGCTTTACCAAAGATAATAAAGAAGAGAAGAGTTGGTGGATGTAGCCCCAGGGTGGGAGTGAACCACGTACATGCTGCGTTGCTATGCTGTGTGCGATGTATTGATGTGTTTATATGTTTTCTTGCTTACTGCTTCAACATAAATGAACGATAGATAGATCTTTTGATGTTGAGTTCTTAACAATATGGATGGATGTTAAATCTGACTTACGTACACATGCTTGGTGCTTAAATACCTTATATTTGAATGAATATTATGTTATTCTGTAATTAGGGTTTTACTTGTGATATGAATATAGGGTTAAAGACTAATGAATATTAACTATTGAGTGCTTTGTTAAGTGTTAGAATCACATATCTGTGTCCCAGCTAAGGTTGCAGAAATTTGAGTCTTGCACCCACCCCTGCCTCTACCTCAGGTGAGACTTCATTTGCTTTGCAGGTGTTGCCAAAAGGGTAGGTAGTTAGGGTTTTGTTGGTGCATTGTTTTAGCGTTGAAACCTGGGTATGCCGCTGTACCAACAGGAAGTTCACTCACATAAGAAACCTCATGGATTACAAAAGACTCATAAGTTCAAGAAGGATTTCTCAAATTACATATGCTTCATTTGTCAGAATATGGGACAAATTTCCATAAATTTTCCCAACTCCAAAGGCCAAGTTAGAAAAGGAAAGTATAAAATAAATCATGCTCATGTTGTAGAAGATGATGAACATGATCATGAGAAAACCAAAGAAGAAGACTCAAGTGAAGAATATGTTTTGATCTCATCTCTTACAGGTACAGTCACTCATGGAAGTGACACATGGCTTATTGATAGTGGTGCTTCTAAGCACGAGACTAGTTATAAGGAATCTCTCTCAAATCTAGTTCAGAAATATTCACCTCACAAGGTGAATCTAGGTGATGACTGTCGGCATCCCACTAAAGGAGTAGGATAAGCATCCTACAAGTTGGACTCTGGAAAACCTATGAATTTGAAGGATGTGTTGTATGTACATGGTTTAAATAAGAATATCCTTTCTATCTCAACTTTAGATAAGAAAGGATTCATAGTTTCTTTCATTGATGGTGAAGTCCTCATGTGACCTAGACGAAAATCTATTGATGATGTTGTAGTGATTGGTGTCCAAGAAGGAGGCTTATACAAGTTAAAGGGACACTCAATTTCAGGGCTAGTACACAATATAGTTATTCCAAGTGAACTATGGCATATAATATTTTCTCATATACATTACAAATCCATATCGATCGTGAGCAATATGGTGACAGGTTTGTCATAAATCCAAGTGGAACATGAAGGCATATGCAAAGGATGCTCACAAGGAAATAACATGAAGAAACCATTTCCAAGCAGCGATAACAAAACCAAGGAACCTTGGACATTATACATTCAAACATGTGTGGACCAATGTCATCCACTTCACTTAGCGGGTATATATACTATGTTTCATTTTTTGATGATTTCTCACGTAAAACTTGGATTTATGTTTTGAAGGATAAAAATAAAATTTTAAACAAGTTCAAAGAGGTCAACGAACTTGTTGAAAACTTGTCTGAAAAGAAGATAAATATTTTGAGATCATATAATGGAGGACAATTCACTTCATATGAATTCAAGGCATTCTGTAAGGAAGTTGGGATTAAGAGGGAGCTCTCTACTCCCTACAATCCTCAACATAATGGTGTGCAAGAAAGAAAGAACCACACAATCATGGAATTAGTAAAGGCCATGATTCATGATCAATATTTACCAATGCATCTGTGGTCAGAGGCAACCGATACCAATGTATATGTGAAGAAAATAATTCCACACAGATTCCTTGGGAACAAGACACCAGAAGAGATATTTACAAGTGAAAATCCAGAGGCTAGCCCCTTGAGGATATTTGGTTGTCTAGTATATGTTCATTTCCCCAAGGACAAGAGATTGAAGTTGGAACCTTCAGGAAAGAAGGGTATATTTTTTGGATACAATGAGACATCGAAGGAATATAGAGTTTACATCCCTGGTCACCGTCAGATTGAGACTAGCTGAGATTTCACCTTCGATGAGGATACAGCCTTCAGTAAATCAAGACAAAATCATTCATATGAGATTCATGATGAGGAACATGAATCTCTCAAAGTTATAGATACATATGAGGGTGATGATGTTGTACTAGAATATCATGATATGGAAGAACCATAGATACCTATAGACTCATCTTGAGAGATGAATACCAAGAAGAAAATACCATCTTGGGGTTGGAAAATTATTCAAGATGCAGATAAGTATGGTGCTCCAAATGGATCCTTTAGAGAAATAAAGAGCCTGTGACCTTACTCTAACTATGTGGCATTGTTAAGTGACATCAATGATGTTGAGCCTACCAGTTATGAAGAGGCTACAAAGAAGAAAGAATGTAAGGATTCCATGGTGAAAGAGTACCAATCCATTGTAAAGAATGATGTTTGGGATGTGGTCTTGAGACCGAAAGAGAAAATTATTGTAAGTTCCAAGTGGATTTACAAAAACAAAACATTCAACAAATGGAAGTATCGAGAAGCACGAGGAAAGGTTCATGGAATGTGGTTTCTCCCAGAAAGAAGGATTATATTTTGAGGAGTCATTTGTTCTTGTGAAAAGATACACTTCGATTATAGCTATACTTGCAATAGATGCAATAAAGAAGGGTAAGGTACACTAGATGGACATGAATACAACTTCTCTAAATGCTTTAATAGAAGAGGAAGTGTATGTGGAGTATCCATAAGGCTTAGAGACACATGATAGTCAGACACATGTGCGAATATTGAAGAAATCCTTGTATGGGTTAAAGAAAGCACCCAGAGCATGGTATGGTAGAATTGACAACTTCTTGATGATCTTGGGATTTACCAAGAGTAAAGAAGATTCCAACCTATACTTCAAGGTTGTGGATGGTGGAACAGTGATACTATTTTTGTATGTGGATGAGTTGTTTCTAACAGGAGATGAGAAGCTCATCACTGAGAGTAAGAGGAAAATTTGCAAAGTTCAAGATGAAATACCTAGGCATGATGCATTACTTCTTAGGTCTAGAGGTATGATATAGACTGAGTGAGATTTTCCTTAACAAAGGAAAATATGTTGTTGAGATTCTAAAGAGATTTAGAATGATGGATTGCAAGGCCATTCCTACACTGATGGTGAAAAATATGGAGTTGTTTAGCAATACATCTTAAGAGATAGTAGATGCCACCATTTATAGACATACGATTGGTTTGTTGATGTACTTAGCAAACATGAGGCCAGATATATTTTTTGCGGTGAACACATTGAGTCAATATATGGTTAAGCCAAGAAGTGTTCACTTAGTTGCAACAAAACATGTGATGAGGTACCTACAAGTTACAATTGATTATGGACTCATATATGCTTTAGATCATGAAATAATCCTACAAGGATTTACTGATTCAGATTGGGTCAATAGTGTTGCAGACCAGAAGAGTACATCTGAATGTTTCTTCAATATGGGATTATCCATGATCTCATGGTTCACCAGGGAGTAGAATAGTGTGGTGCTCAGTACAACTGAAGAAGAGTATATAGAAGTTTGTTCAGCTAGCAGTGAAGTAGTGTGGCTTTGGAAGATGCTTGCAGTATTGTTTGATCTCAAGTTAGAGGTGACTTGTATCTAGTGTGAAAACGAGAGTTGTGTGAAGTTGACAGAGAACCCAATATTCCTTGAAAATTCCAAGCATATCGAGATCATGTACCATTATATCAAAGAAATGGTATATAGGAGATCAATGAAGCTCATGTATGTTGCTACAGATGAGAAAATAGTTGAAGTGTTGACCAATCCTCTATCGAGAATGAAGCTTGTGTATTTTAGAGACAAGCTTGGTGTGGTCCAGAAGGACATCCCTAGTAAGAGGGAGTGATGAGTTACAGTTGCAATCCAGGGAATCATCTTTATCATGTGGCAGAAGAAATGGGTAGTCATTCATGGGCATGTTACAGATACTCTAGTGAAAAAGTTAGGTATGTCGAGTTACTGCTACTCTGGTGAAAAGTTATGGTACACATAGGGATACTCCAATGAAAAATTTTGGTACGTAGAGGGATACTCTAGTGAAAAAGTATGGTATGCCAAGTTATTTCTACTCCAATGAAAAAGTTTGTTATGCAAGTTAATGACTGTGGCACCAATCAACATGACCTCGCATAAGTTCAACATATGCCATGCATTTAGGGCTGGTTAGTTATCCGAATTTTTAAGTTGGTGGGCCAAACTGTGTGGTTAGAGGTGTTTCCTAGCCTTCGAATAGATGAGTAGTGTGTTTGCACTACATCGCCTAATCCTAGTGATTATATGCCTAGTCATCGTGGACCAGTTTCCTGGTGTTCCAACAAGAGGTTACTAGTTCATTGTGGAACTAGATGCCATATTTTGTGTGAGCTGGCGAGTGAAAGCCCTGTGATCACATAAATCCCAAATGGATGATGAGACCCTGGATGTTGATGTGGTTACAAATATTCTTCAATATAGATTCATGGAAATTCAACAATTCAATGGTCAAGTGTACAAAAGAGTAGAGGAAGTTGTGATGATTGTACCAGAAAAATACCTTCCTTGCTAAGAGGAAGTGTTGAATTTTGAGTAGATTTGGAAGTTATTATTATTATATTCATATTGTATTTGACCAAGACAAAACCCTAAATAATAATATTATATTATATTTGTTAAGTCATCTCTATTGTGCCTTTGTAAAATTCATCCCTATTGTGCCCTGACAAGTCAATTGTAAATTAGAAAGATAAAGTTGACAGGTCGGACCTGACTTGATTTCTAGGGGGCACAACTTGTATTTATAAGAGGTTAGGCGCCTCACTTGAAGAATACACATAAAAATATCTCTCACTCAGAAAAGTGCGCAAGTCTGAGAGAGTGATGTATCTACAGAGGAAGAGTGATGCAACTACAGAGGAAGGGTATTATGGTGAAGGGTTTTAGTTATTTGGTAAATAACTATCTTGGTCTAGTGGTGCGCTACTCTATTTTGGTTAGGTTTTTCTTGTTTATCTTTTGTTTTGTGAGATCTCTCTTGAGAGAGACATTGCACTTGTTGAAGAATCTATATTGAAGAAGCTTTGCTGGGTTTTCTCCCCCACGAGGGTTTCCAAGGATAAATCTTGTGTATATTGTGTATGTATTTCAGTGATCCTTATGCATGTAGTTATTGTTTTTAATATTCTAAAGTTAAAGAATACATGACACACTTAATTGTTTAAGAATAATTTTAACAACTTCCTCATTCTTGAACTGTATGTTTGGTTTTGGGAGTCATAATATTCTCATGAAAACTAAAGGATTCAAGGAGATGGGCGACTTCCCCTAAACTTGAATTATTCTTCTTTCTATATCAAATTTGTTTGTGCACTAGAGAACTACTTCTTTGAAATCCGTCACCTCAAGAACACAACTAGCTAGTGTTATGGATAAGGTTCAAACTTGGTTTGTTTCCTTCTTGGTAGAAGGAAGATCTTTGTATCACTTGTAAGCTTGTGATCAATGGAACTCATGATATTCTCGTTTGATATTGTTAAGTGTATCCCCACAATACAAGTCATTTCTTCTAATTGACATATATTTACACTACTTTATTTCTTTATGAGTAGGTGGTGCCACTATCGATATAACCATTTTACAACATGGTGTATTAACCATTTACTAAATTTACCACGTATTTCCTTGATTATTAACCACCATATATCTTATTTCAAATTTTTCGTCTTGCATGGTAAGATTTGGAATTTATTACAAAGATTTATGAAATCTTCACCACTTTAATAAAGGTATTAGATTCACACAAGTGGTGGCTGGCGTGGTGGGGGAAATCAAATGACATTGGGATTGGAGATGTGATGTTGGGAAACACAAAATATAATCAAGTATGGAGGTGAAAAAAGGGAAATTGAAAGTGCAATATGGTGAATGCGGGATTGCGGGATGCGAGACATAGGACATGGAAAATTAAAAGGTAAGAAGGGATGACTCCCACATCCGCAATGATATAATATACTAAGTATGAGAAGAGGCCATTATGTGGGTCATGAAATTAAATGGGTTGTTTTGTAGAACACGGGATTGCAGGTTGTGGACACGGGCATGAGGGAAAAAGGTAAATTGAAGTAGGGTTGTTGTGCATCCACATCCAAAGAAATGGATAAGTATAAAAAGGTAATAACTGCAATTTTGAGGACACAAAGGTACAAAGTACATTCTAAATGTTGCATGATTGATAGTTGTCGATCATAAGAATTTGTGGGAAATGGATGGGTTGATCTCCCGCAACACATAAAAATGACTAAGTGTTGGATTAGTGAAAGTGACTAAGCAAATACTTATGGGCTTGTGAGTTTGCAAACCTAGGAACTTTATCGTATCTTGATTCACAACCCTAATTTTAAAGAGAAAAATGACTAAGTGAACAATATACAAGGGACATAGGAAGAAAAGGAAAAAGGCTAAGGATGGGTATGTGTATACCAACGTTGATAAGCACATGTAGATCAACAAGAAGTTAGGTCCCTAACATTGCACCAATCCAAAGCTACTAAGATTTTTTTTTTGTCTTCCATAGATAGGTGAGGAGACGTTGTTAATGCTACATAGTGAAGGAAGTAATATTAGTGGTTATCTATTCGAACATGTGTTTGACACAACTTACTATAAGTTTTAGATGGATTAGCAATAGTTAACATGGTATATTATCTTAATCTAACAATAATTTATGTTGAAACTTATTTTATAGGCATTTCCTTTGCTATATATAGCAAATGGGAATAAATGTACCGAACCTATTTTCTCTATATTGTTTCTTAAATCAATACATTGAATCATTTTTTTCTATATCACTTCTTAAATCAATGCACTAAATCAATTTGCTTTGTATCATCACCTAAAATCAATGCACTCTAATATTTTGTGTTATATCGTTGTTGAAATCAAGGAAACTACTTGATTTCTCTTAGGAATATTTCACACATAGCACGTATTGTATCAATTGTATCAATTGTAGAATCAATGGACTACACTGTTACTACAATGAATGCATCGAACAATTTTCCTTTTTTTTATTAAAAAAAAAAATTCTTAAAACTTTGTTAGTATATAACTCCTAAAATTAATGCGCTATATTATCATTGAAATCAATAACTTGAAACAATTTCCTCTTTCTTGATAAAAAATCCATTCTAAAACTTGGTTGTTATCTACTAATCTATAACTTCTTACAAATAGATGTACAATTACCAAAAAATGTTTTTACTTTGTTTACTTCAAGTAATTTGGTTATTTTATTAATAAAGGAATGCAAATTCTACATAATGGAAGACGATCTTTCCCTAATATTAATATAAGTTTTAGATGGACTAGGAATACTTAACATGGTATATTGTCTAACGATAACAATAATTTATGTTGAAACTCATGCTACATGGAATTTCCTTAGCTATATACAATGAAATGCAAATGCGTTTAGTCTTCTTCCTACTGTTACACCACATTTTAAAAGGAAGACACATATCTAGTAAGGGATTGAAAAGAGGTATGGTTTTCTAGTACAAAAAATAATATTACAAAAATTGATCCTTATCTTGTGAGGCATCCTTTCCATCAAAAAATATTCAAACTTTATATATGCATCATCAGTGAAGTGAGGCTTTTGATTCATTCAAAGTAGTAATGAGAGTATCATAATTCAAACCACTTGTAACATTTGTTCCATGTATTGAGATAATCATTTGGATCTAGCCACACCTACTCTCTTTTCTCAATGCACCACCGATTTTATCCATTGTACATCTTCATCATCATCCACACAATCCTTCTTATAGGTATTTAGGTTTTGGATTGATCCTTTTATATTTCTTATTACGTGGAATATGATGATATTTCCATGATACAAATTTAAAAGGGCATATAATTAAAAACATGTTTTTTTCTTTCTATTGTGAACTATACTCTTGCTACTAGTATGTTTACGCTGAAAGTCGTACACCTATTGACAATGGGCAGATTTAATAGGGGTTTAGTGTTTAATAAGTTTTCTATGGACAGGGTTAAATATGGCTGGAATATTCTTAGTAGTCACACAAAATAAATGGTTGTGATTTCAATCATTATTCCTAGCTATTATAAAGACATCTGTTTATGTGTTTACTTTTTTACATTTACCTAATCATATTTAAAAATTACTTACATCAACAACTTTATAATTATATTTTTATTTTTATACTAATAAAATTTAATATATTCTTTTAAGGATTCGTTTCATCTTATTAGCCTTTCGACGTTCACCAGCAGCTATTTAGCTGTTGTGCTAGTGTATCCTCTCCTGCAAAGGATCCAAGTAAGAACAAATGGGTCAATTACCCTTCCTTGATAAGTTAGTATTCATTTTCCAAATTTAATTTTCATTATAAAGTGGAGCTCATCATAGTTTACAGGTTGGAGGTGAGTAAACAATATTTAATCTAGTGGTTTTGTAAAGGAAGCTTACATAAGTTACTTGAATGAAACCAAGACAACTCAACTCAATAGCATGGTAGCCACCTATACCACACTATGTGATAGAATGATGTTGCTTGCACTTCAATATTTATACAATCCCACTCAATTATAAATATCTCTAGATTTAGTCCCATGAATTTACCCAGCCACTACCACACTACTCTCCTGAATGAAGGCTTCAACTATGTTATCATCCTTTTCCATGCTCAACTCCACAATTTCAGTTGTAAGACTTATGTTCTACTATATTTGATTATCTATATGTGTGACTCTCTCTCTCTCTATATATATATATATATATATATATATAGATAGATAGATAGATAGATAGATAGATAGATAGATAGATAGATAGATTTAATTTTAAATTAAAGTTGACATTGTATATTTTTTTATTTACTTAATAATTTATGATTTCTTAAAATGCCACATGTTAGAATGAAATTACACATATCCCTAATACTAGGCTATATAAATCACCTCTAGACACAAAAGAAATCACAATTGTGGCACCATTGCCTTCTACTTGACTTGTGTCAAGAATGCACACTTCAAGGAATACACCACTTGGGTTTTTATGACTCTTATTCATGATTTTAGTYAGTGTCATGTTAGAGCATASAATACTTGAAAATACACRTGTGACTTGATTATGGAGGGTTTCACTCAAATAAAATGGATTCACTATAGGACTACCAAGTATTTGAATATGAATAAGTGGTGTGTCTAGTATTTTAAGACTTGCAAACCCTAGAAACTTAGTCTATGTTTTGAATACGAGTACGAGCAATTGCACCAAGGTTTAATTATATCAAATTAATGTGCATGGCTGATAATGTGTCACTTGACCTTAGGATATCGCTGATTGAAAATTATTGTACAATATTTTATGAGCTACACATACATGGCTTTGATGAATGCATTGACTTCCATGGAAGGATATTTCCTATCATTTCCCTAGAAGTGATCTTTAAAAGAGAAACCTTTCTCATTTCTTCTTGAAGCTTTATTGTGTATGTAACATTACATATATTATCTCAATGAAAAACTGAGAATCAATATTCAAGTAAATATGAGGTCGTGGATGTTTTTTAATGGATTTTTGGGTCACAAATTGCTTGTTGAAGGTTACATTGGATGCTTCTTCATTTATGGGTTTTGGCTTGGGTGATGGTCTTATGGATTGATACATGGATTTTGATGTAATGATGAATGTGTGCTTTTTCTCTGAATCAATGATACCTGATATATTTTCTTGGCCTGAAGTTAATGTGAACTAGTGTTACTCCTTTTCCTTGGATGATAATTTTAACTAAAGAAATAGAAAAAAAATCCTTGGAGTTTTGTTGTTTGTTGTGATATATTTTAACTAGTGTAGATCCATCTTAATTTTGACTCTATCAAGTACTTATAAKGATCAAATCCATATATGTGAAAAGATTCATCAAGTTTTTCTCCTTCCAAAAGGTTTTCACCTCCACATTTTGTATCCCTCTTGGGGCTTGCTAAAGTCATAATTAAGATGGATCTATGCTAAATAATATATATCACAATGAACAAAAAATGTCCATTTGGGAGGCACATTACAGTTGGGTGACGAGTCACTTTGGTGTGGAGAAGACAATAACAGTATTTAAAAATCATTTATATTTGCCAAAACTCTGACAAGATGTCAACGAGTATATGAGATCATCCATTGCCTTTGTGATCCGTAAACTATGGGCCTATGTTCTGTATGTTTCATCAACAAGGATATTTTATGGAAATTAATTCAATGTCTTAATATTTGATTCGCTTCTTTTTTTGGTTTTTCAATTTCACTGCCTTTTTCATCAAAATGCACTCCACTATATAGTGGCCAGATCCATAAGATCAATACAAGCTCTCGACATCATTTTTCCTTCAAATTATGAAAAATACAAAAACTTCCTTTCAAATAAGGTATCACTTTTTACAGGTACAAAGTGGGTATCATGACCTTTAGTCTCCTCTATTCTCAAAATATGATGAGCTCATATCACACAAATTGGATTTTGACATGTGTTGAAAATCACTCAGCAATGGCTACTGTCACTATATGAAAGAAATTATGTAAAGTGTAGGCAAATAGATGATGATTTTCTGATCCTTATTGGATCATTATATTGTTTTTCACCTATCTTGATCCTTTCATAGTGGAAAAAAGTGGAGGAATCAACTTGCAGAGCCATTTTAGTGGTAGGTCCCAGTTTGGAAAATTGGAGTCTAGAACCTTCTAAGGCCATTTTGAGGCATCAAATGGAATTTTATTGGGTTAAACATTTACCAACATAGCTTGGACCCTATGACACTACTCCACACATCGATATATTTCTAACGGCGCAAAAATCACGTTAATCGGAGCTCGTATGAAAAAGTTATGCCTCTCACAAGTTGACCTACCATGTCGATGACCATGGTATGAAAGGATGCCACATTAGCCCACGTTACTCATGCATATGGGGATATCCACGTGCGTTATCTCAATAATATTCTAGAAGGTTCAAAAACCTAACACAATTGAGGGTTGCAGAAGTCAAAAACCTATCCCTATATGGCTATTAGGCTATGTTACATATCAGATCACTAGGAGGGGAAGTGGTTCCATTCTTTTGAATTGTATCTCATTCCATAGTTGATAAAAATATCTGAGAGTGTTATTAAATGAGCATAACAAAGGAGGATAGATTTTGCAGTATCTATATAGGCCACAGTTCAAAGGAAACTCCACAGAGAGTGCCTCTTTCTTTGTACTTGCATAACTTCTGTACCAAAAAAAAGGGAGAAGAGAAGCCTCGGCTTCTAGTTTCATTTTCTCCCGTATTGGGCTTCCCAAGTCATATATCGCATTTATTTTTGGATGGTTTGATTGTATTTTACTATTCTCTATTTTCCACATTTTATATATTTCATGCATAAGCAGAAAAAAAAAAACAATAACTAAATATTCTAAGATCTAAAGGAAAAATAACCTTAATAGTAAAGATTTTAGTATTTTATTATATCTGTTATGACGAACTGTTCTAGTGGAATATCCATGGTAATTTATAGATCATTTTGGAATGCCAGAACTAGATTCGTCACAACATCAAGCAAATCTAAGCTCTAAAAGACCCTTACGTTACACAAGGCATGTCTTCAAAGAACCCACTGGAATCTTGTTGTGTTCTTCAAGGATTGCACTTAAACTAAAACAAAATTTTGAGGATTCATTGTTGCTTGAAATTAGATTTAAGTTCAATAACTCTCTACTTTGTACAAACACCAAATTTGAGAAATCAACAGATAGCCTAGTGGATTCTGCCTGGATTGTGCTTTGAATATAATATTTTTTGAGATGTTTCAATTTCATCCTAAGTCACTCTGAGTTCTTTAGTATTGTGAGTGGATGGTTAAAGATCCATATCAACCAACACTAAATTTGAGAATTTATTTTTCATAGAATTCCATTGTACAATGCTAACCCACGCAGAGACCAGATTGATGTTATTCTAGTCGTTGATTTGAAAAAAACAGAAAAATAAGAGGAAGGATAACATCCATTGTGTAGTGTGTACAATCAGGACAAGAATACAATGAACCCACTTCACAATCAGGACAAGATCGAGATCATGAAGCCGGTTTCCTCATATCCATTTTCTATCATTTATGTATATTTATGGGCTAAGAGGATGGTTCCATTGCATCCATAGTGCTCGTTTCAGTCAGGAACACCTTTTTTTCACTCGAAAAGCTTTCTGTTTGCCCAAGATACGGCCATTTCAGTCAGATCCGGATGTATAAAGCCTGAATACACATTTTTTAAATTTTTGCAGAGTATCATTTTGGTTTTATTTCAGTTTTTTATTATTTATTTCTGGGTTGCTACTCTTTTAGATCTGTGTATTCTCTTATCCCCGCTCCCTGTGCGATCTCGACAAATCAGAAACAGATAGGAAAATGTGCATCTTCCGAGTAAGCTAACCGAGATCTAACCCTTGTTGTCATTGAGAAGAAAAAAAAAATTCTTCTGTGAAAAGAGTTTTTTTTAACACGCTCTCCAAGGTCGTCTTCAACAACAACAACAACAACACCCCCAATTCTCTTTCAAAACAATACAATATGTTTTGCTAAACCATTTGGTTAAAAGTTTTCTTATTAAGTAAGAGGTCTTGAGTTCAAGTCTCTCTTTTGTTACTTTTTTTGAAAAAGTTCATGCTAAAATTGTAAAGTGTATTTCACTTCAAGTATAAAAGTGAATCACTATAAGTAGTTTTAATATTCTATTTTAGAGTTATTCATTTTCCATGCAGCTTTTCTTTTATAAGGTAACTTGATTGTAAAAGTGATCCCCACTTCTTTTTATAAACGTGGGTCACTTGATAAAGCAAATTACACTATCATGTGGTCATTTGGTTACCGTTTATGCTTTTTTTTAAAGGGGCATATCTCTCACATCTGAAGTCCGTTTTCAATGACATTTTTTAAAACCACATAACTTTTCAAGATATTTCCATCCATATCATCAGTTTCACTTTTTAAATCCATATTATCTGCATATTTAATATGGCTTCTACAAGTAATCTCTTGCTTACTAGCACCAACTACTTCCAATGGAAATCTCATATGGAAGATTTATTAAGAAGTAAAATCTTGTACCGGATTACCTTAGGAAAGGAAAAGTGCCCACTGATGATGATAAGAAATTCAAATGGGTTAATATGAGTGATGAAGCACATGGACTAATCAAAATGTCCATATCTCTTGATTTAAGGTTCCACCTTAAAGAAATTGATGACCTCAAAGAAGCTTGGGAAAATATTGAATATGTTTTTGGTAAAATCAATTTTTTCGAGCACAACAGTTAGAAAATCAAGTATTGACCTTAAGTCCAAGTGATTTTTCTTGCCTTGGAGACTATATATCTAAGTTTAAAACACTCATAATTTTATGTGAAGAATGTGAGATAAAAATGGAGGAAGAGCATTGCATCTATCTTATTCTTTATAAGCTAGGTAGTGCATATTCTTTGTTTGTATCTACCTTTTATGCCATGAGAGAGGCTCTAGGGAAAGGTTATCAAAAACCCACTCTTGAGTCCTTTTGTGTTGATTTGATTAGAGAGGAAGATAAGCTTGTATGACTTGGAGAGATCAACACTGTAGGTACCTCCAACAAAGCCTTAGTTGCCCAATAGAAAGATAAACTCAAGTATCCCAAGAAGAAACATCCTCGCTACAACAACAAGAAACATAAGGGTCCCAAACCCACTCAAACAACTTCAGCTCCTAATGGTGACAAAGGAGAAAAATATAAAAATAAGAAGACTGACATACATTGCAACTTTTGTGATAAATATGGTCATGATGAGTCCAAATGTTTCAAGAAGATAGCATCTTTAGAAGCAATGATGAAGAAGCACAACATCAATATTTATTCTACTTCTTCTTCTTCTTTTCATGGACATGCACTTTCTGCTTCTGGTTTCTCCTTCAATAAAAATTCTACTTCTTCTTCTGATGAGTGGCTAATTGATTCTGGAGCATCATATCATATGGCTAAGGATAAAGACATATTTTCTTCTCTAAATGAATGTAACACTAAGAAAATATTTGTTGGTGATGATAGATCTCTTAGTTTTGTAGGATATGGAATAGTTCAAGTAGATAATGGTCATTTCAATGATGTATTATGTGTTCCAAGTATTTCTTGTAACCTTCTATCAATATATCAAATCACTCATTC
>JASDQU010012226.1:205271-224526 GCA_032191745.1 Picea mariana
GAGATAGAGTGACATAGATTTTCCAGGCCATACTCTAATTTGGTTCTTATTACTCAAGATTTTCATTTCATGGATCCCTGGAAACTTCTAATTCACTCATTGCTACTGAACCTAACGGTCCCTCTGATACTCCACTTAGTTTGGATACTGGGCTATTCCAACGAGCCTGGCTATTTTCTTGGACTAATCACTTGGGATACTCAGATTGGAAAGGTCAGATTTATTCCTGATAAGCATAAAGCCATATTTTTCTACATCCACATAATTGTGATCTATAATGATTGGTTTATGCGTGTAACTCCACCAAAGGACTGTCCATCCACCATTTTCTTTCAAATCTACTTCCCAATATTTTTGCACAAATCTCTTACTGGATGCCAGCCAAGATTAATGAGATTTGGATTGAGTGGATTCGGTTTTATTTCAACTCTACTTATTAAAGATCTTTATGAATGATTTTTCCCTCTTTCTAATACGATAATGATTAAGGTGAAGACACATCATCATGATTTTCTCCACGACTCATTTTCTTTTATGCCATCTCATTCTAGGTTACGTTTTCCATCACCTCTCTTTATGATGGATCGATGCATTATATAACATAGCACTTAAACTCTCTCACCATGAGCATGATATCTTGATAACTTGGACACGGTTAAAAGAGAAACCATTCAATGTTGCATGAGAAGTTGAAGTGAATTTGTTGCCTTTTGAAAAATCTCTTCTACTATTGATTGTGCATATGAACAATTGACATTCTCTCCTTCCTGGAGCAAATGAAGAGATGGAGAGGTGGTGTCAAAGACAAAATACAAACTTGGACAATTCATTGGTGTAGGAGTATGTATTGTTGTGCTTGTTTTCGTTGTATTTTCAGATATGCATGTCTCTAACAGAGCAAGAGGGAGATGGTTACCAATTGTATCCGTGGGTTCGATGGTTGATTTTATTCTTTTTGTGAGTTCCAGTGCACCATGGAGGATACCTATGGCTCAACAGGCGCGTTATTATGGATATGGTGCTGATCCACTTGATTACAGGTTTGCGCATGTAGGGACCAAACCCTCAACAGTTCTACCCAGGGAAGAATTCATATCGCTCCCTCACACAATGCATAAAGGAGGATTATGGTGATGTAGAAAAGGGAAAGAGAAGCTACAAGGTAACCTCTATATAGGATGGCATAGTGCACCTCTCTTACCGACTTATAGCTAGCAATATCGTCAAAAAGAACCATCCAACACAGGTCACTGGGTTCATAATGGACCTCGTTGGGTAGTGCGTGGAGGGTATGCAAATGAACTAGGCGAGTTATCTTGTCAACGAGCTTGAGAGACTATCGCGAAGTAAAGGGTAAGGGGTATGAATTCCATTTTAGTTGGTTACTTGTATTAATCACATTTGTCACTTGAAATATGCCGGAAGGAGCGACATTTCCAGAGATTGAGCCATCGGAGCCATTGGCCACGAGGTTCTCCACCTTGTGGTATGCAAATGATATGTCGAAGTAATGGAAGTCAAACACTGTGTTCCATGCCTGCTACTAGTAGCTGAAGCATGCTATTGAGACATTTACATGCATGACATTGAACACATTGCACCAGTACAAACTGCTAGCGAAGTTCTGTGCAGATCGACACTTTATCTATATCACTACACGTAGGGATGAGAGCAAGGAGGAGTTGCAGTCCTATTATAAGATGACTGACGAAGACATGGAGGAGATCACCAAAGACTGGTCGACAAATTTCCTTGTACTGATTGAAGATGAAAAATGATTCGGCCCTGACATCATAGGAATACCTTTGGTCACCCAGGTCAAGCATGATGGGTAGACTAGCATGAAGAAAAAGAAGAAAAAGGAGGAAGTGCAGAACATAGAAACTGCTGAGGAGGAAAGTGCCTCATAGAAAAGTGGGTCTGACTCGCCCGCAAGAGGAGGAGGAGATGAAGTAAATCAAGAAGAAGGTGGGGAATAAGGAGAAAAAAAGGGAAAAGGTGAAGTTACACCACCGAAGTATCCCCCTACTGAGGTTGAAACATCAAAGAAGAGGAAGGTTTCTCCACAGAAACCCTCAGCAAGAAAGACAACGTGCGCCAATAAGCCCAAGATGAAGGCCACACTTATAGTGGACGATGTTGATCTAATCATCACAGCCGTGGAGGATGCTTCAAAGGATATCTTGCAGTGATACAAAGAAAAGCAAGAGACATTGTATGAAATAATTGAGAAGGAGTTGAAGGAGATATAGCAAGCCATCCATTTGAGTCATGCAGTACCTACTGTGCCTTCTTAGTTGAAGATTGTATAATTGGGGGATGAGCCCACCCAATTGCGAAGGCTAGCAGATGCAACAGAGGCTCGACTTCATTGAGTCCACAAAGAGAAGGAGAAGGCTACAAACGATTTGAAGCAAGAAAAGGAAGAGGTCATGGAGAAAATATGAGTTGTGCAGTTCTGTGTAACCACCTATGAGAAGGAGAAAGATGAAATTCACACGATGCTCAAGGAGGAAAATAAAAAAATACATAAATAAAAATACAAGTTGCTCATAGAGAAGACTGTGATCAAAGAAGTAATGACTAAATCACTTCACTCTGTGCCAGGCTTGACACTGGAGGAACCAGAGTTAGTCAATATGAAAGTGGGGAAGCTCGCTGAGGCCATTCAACAGATTCAAGCAAGTATAATGGAGTTAGAAATCCAAGCAATTCTGATCACTCCGCAAGAAGTGCGTGATTAGAGGGAGGAAGCCACCAAGAGAGAAGTTGGAAGGATCATGACCCTCACCTTAGAATGTAAGAAGTTGAGTGATCGAAGTGCACAAACCTATGAATGCCTCACAAAAGATTCAGAGCTAAGGAAATTGGAATCACAACTACATGAGGCACAACAGAAGGCATCCACCGTGTAGGCTCAGATGAAGCTACTCATTGCGGTTGAGCGAATGAAGAGATCACAAGAGAAGCGTGCAGTCTAGTAGCAGATTACTACCATCCATAGCAGATTCATTGAAGTTACATAGAGACTATAGTCAGTGTAGGATGAAGCTTGCATGATTTTTGAAGAGATTGAAGGGCAAAGCTCGCAGCTAGACCAAGTAGTTACGACAGTTAAACAACACCTAGAAGGGCCTGTTACAGAGCAAGTGATTCGGGATTTTGGTGAGTGGGTAGCTCTGGCGGAGAAACAAGTCAAGGCAGCTCGAGCTAATATTGAGGCCTTTGAAGAATTGTTTCCCAAATCTTAGTGACTTAGGATGAGTCACAGATGAGCGTTGTGGGCCCATTGGCCCTCGACCAAGTTTTGAGGAAACATTGATCGTGTTTGACCAATTTTTGGGACTTCGACAGGTTGGTCGAAGATGGAGCATCCAGGTGGAGCTAAGATCATAGGATATCACTTATTTTGTGGGATTATGGACCCAACAAAGGGTTTACTAGGGTTTATGTAATGGGGTATGGGATGTCCGCCCATGGGTTTACCCATGATTATGCCTTTTTGTAAATGTATAAATAAGTGGCTAAGTGCTGTAAGATGATGAGCGGGTTAGATATGTGCATAATATGTTGTAGTGTTAATGTTGGCTTACTACAAGAGGTTGTAAGTTTCTTTGAGCGAAATGGCTTTGTAAAGTAAGGCTCAGTGATACTAAGGTGTTGGCTCTGTGCCTTGACCTGATCTTGGGAAAGAGGAACTGATGCGCAGTGCACAGATCTCTTGTCCTCTGTAGAGTTGGGATTTATGGCTTAGTGCACAAGAGAAGATGAATGTAATAATATTGAAGACTAATAAAGAAGAAGAAGTTGGTGGACGTAGCCCCACACTGGGGTGAACCACGTATATCATGTGTCTTGATGTGCTTCATGCGATGTGATTTATGTTGTTTATCTGCTTAGTGTTGTTGTTATAATGTATGAAGAACACATCTAATTTTATTGCTTAGTGCTTAACGGTATTAAAGATAAATGAATGCTAGATATGAGTTAATGTTATGTGTTAAGTCATTGGAAGTGCTTGATCTTTATTGTTACTGAGCTGATCTGTAATAAGGGATTAGTCCGCGATGTGAATGAGACTCATGAACTAATGCCTATTTTTGTTTAAGTGCCCTGCTGAGTGTTGTAATCGCAGATCTGTGTCCCAGCTTGGTTGTATACAAATGATTCCTGCAACCCCCCCTGCCTCTACCTTGGGTGAGATTTCATCTGCTTCACAGGTATTGTCGAAAGGGTTAGTAGTTAGGGTTTTGTTGGTGCATTGTTGAAGCATTGAACCCTGGGTTTGTCCCTGTGCCAACACTCCCATATTTCATTGATTGAGACTATCCTTTTTTGTATTCCATCTCCAACATACTTTCTCATAGCCAAAACCAGACTAAAGGAACCTTTCAATTTGATAATGTTTTATGGGATGTCTTAAAGGGTAAATGTTGGCTATATTGCAGTTAAAGGTTCAACAAATAATGGCTTCAAAATTAGAGCTTTTTCCAATTAATTTATTCTTTCTTTTAAAAATAAATTTTATTTCTTAATATCAAAAATGGATTATTCCAGTGCTTCCATAGTTGCCTCGTAAAACTATACAAATTTTGAGGATGCAACTCCATGAAAATAAATTTCTGATTTCCACTTTGCAGACACTTTATTATTTTTCATGTTGACTTTATTTATTAACAATTTCTTGGATTTTTTATGGTAGGCCATGTGGTGAAGTGTGACAAATTATTCTTCAAATATCTTTGGCTCCTGGGTAACTAGAACCTCAACAATTTCCCTAGTTTCTAGTAATGTTTGTTCTAACCAACAAGGTTATTCTAACACTTTGTCTACATCCATAACTAGGGTAATTTCCTCAATTTTAGGTATTTCCACTCTCGTTTTATGAGTTTCTCTCTTTCTTTTAAAAGTAGTATATACAACATGTGATTTTTCCAAATTTTTCTTCGTAGGGTCTTTGTCACTGCCATCATTTGAATTTCTAGTAGATGTTTTCCTTGTTTCTAAATAGTTACTTCTAGATTTTTTCTTTACATAAGTGCCTCTTTGTGAAACACTGGGTGAATTAGGGTTTTTTCTTGTTTCTTCTCTACCATTTTGTATGTAACACTCATTAGTGCTAACCAACTCTTCAACATCATCATGTGCTTCTTCAATTGATGTCTTGAGGATATTTTGATTGTCTCCTCCTCCTTCTTTGAAATATTTAGATCTACATAAATAAGAAGATTATCCCACTAGGTACATGTGTGTAGAAAATAGGTCCTTAGGGTCAAAACCATCGATGCATTTAGATTCGTTTAAACCAAGTTGCTCAAATTGACCTGCAAATTCATCCAGGTGGTAAATATGCTTAATAACATCTTCTCCAACTCTGCAGGGAAATGGAATGAAATTCTTTTTCCTTTTTTTCATTGAATAAGTGTTCCCAGTACTTGTATTGTATGCACACTTTGATGGAAAAATGTCTATCAAATACATAAAAGGGAAAAAAAGGGTTTCTCTTGGAAATTGAATAATCTTAGAACATTGAAATATTCTGTAGTCTCAAAAATTCCTTTCTCTATGAGAAAGGAGGAAACCTCTAATGACAGTCTCGATGCAGTAAGACCAAATATTTTTTTTTTTAATCATAGATAAAATTGTTGTGTATCAGGTAGAAATTGTATTGAGATTTTTGTCTCCATAAGGCTAGATACTGACAAAGAATGGTTCCACCTTGAAATTGTTGATTTTTCACTAGCCTAGGCTCAAGCATGGAGTTTATTCCAATTTTATCATTTTACTTGAACCATAGACAATTGAAATTACACCATAAACAATTTGTTGAAGTAACCAAGATCACAAGAAGAAATACCATGCACAAGTACACAAGAAGTATCCTGGGAAACCCTTCTCAACAAGGGAAGAAAACCCTGCCAATCCTTTTCTATATTCTTCAAGAGAAATACCTCCCACACCATAAAACTAGCACACAAAAGGGTGCTCACAAAACCAAGAAGGCTAGTGCCCAACAGAGGTGCGCACTTCAGCCCTAGAACTTGTACTTGCTGAAATTTCCAAAATCACATGTGTGTTTTCTTTCCTCAGTGGGGAAATCACCTTTATTTATATTAGACTGGAAACATAAAAAGTGGTGTCTATTTTCACAACACGACCGACCTCAAAAACTCAAAATATAATTAATAACTACCATATTAATTATCTTTTACATTAATTATCTTTCACTTTAGGGTGGGGCTAACCTGTACCCTTTACATCACAATTAGGGTTATAGGTAAGTATGAATCTTAGACAATATAGCAAGGGATATCACACACCCACTAGTGCTCATCCACTAGGGGTGCGTCCACTTGTGCTCAGCCACAGGGACTTCCAAGTCTCTATCTCACTGCATCTCACAGGAGAATCATCAGGACACACACTCACTAGTGCTAAGCCACTAGGATCATGTCCACTTGTGCTCAGCCACAGGGACATCCTACTCAACAGATCTCTATCTCACTGAGTCTCACGAAAGAATCATCTGGAGTATCACATCATATGAACTCTCTGCACATAGGATAACAACAGACCCATCACATGGGCTCCTTCACCCCTCACAGGGGTACACATTGTTTCATCTCAAACGTTACACCCATATCATGGGCATATTCCCTTCTCATGGGTACACATAGCACAAAAGATCAAAGATACATACGGTAATGTTGAAAAGGGGACGTGAGGCTGCAAGGTAGAATCCATCCAGAGTGGTGTAGTGCGCATCACCTCCCAGTTAATAGCCGGAAATTTAGTAAGGAAGAACCGACCCACATAGGTCACAGTATTTGTCGTTGACCTTGTAGGGAAGTGCGTGAAAGGTCTATAGATGAACTGGGTGAAGTACCTATTTAATCAACTGGAACTAGACTGTCACAAAGCACAAGATCAGGGCTATGAGTTTCACTTTAGCTAGATCCTGATCCTCATCACCTTTAATTCCTGGGAGATGCCGGAAGGTGCGACCTTTCTGGATATTGAACCATTTGAGTCGCTTTCTGTGAATTTCACCACAATCTGGTACTCGAGTGATATGAACAAACAGTGGCAGTCAAATTTTTTTTTCACACATACTACCTTCAGCTGAAGAGAGCCATCGAGGTTGAACCTCGCATGACTCCAAACCCCCTACAGAGGTTTCAACCCCTGATGAATTTATGCACAAATCGACACTTCATCTACCTTACAGCATGAGCCAATGAACATAAGGAGTAGCTTCATTCGTACTACAAACTCACAGAAGAGGACCTTGAAGAGATAACTAAGGACTGGTTAGCAGACCTCCTTATTCCAGCAGACCCTGCAGAGATGTCTGACCCTGACATCTCAGAGACCACGCACAAATAACATCATACACCCGGACCCAGTAGAATGAATAAGATTGAAGAGGTCCAAGACCTAAGCACTGCCCCAAGAAAGACTACCTCTATATCACCTGACCGAGGGGGTGATGATGAAAAGAAAAATGGCATAGGAGATGAACAGAAGCAAGGTGAAGTAACACCGCCTAGAGATGAGACCGATCCCTGAAGAAGAGAAATGTTTCTCCCTGGAAACCTTCTTCCCAGAATAAATCAAGATCCATCGTGACCAATATGAATATTGTGCTCACTACTGATGATTTTGACTTCATCATAGTAGCCCTAAACGACGCTTCGCTGGAAATTGTGGAGAAACAAGAAGCTAAGAAGGAGGAAATGTATGATATAATTAAGGTCTAATTCTGAGGGGTACAACATGCCCTTCAGTCCAGCCACACAGTTTCCACTGCGCCCCTTCCATCAGGAAAAATAGATTTGGTAGATGAACCAACCCAACTCCATCGATTAGTTGATGTGGTCGAAGCTCGCCTTCATCGCGCACAAGAATAAATAGAACAAGAAACCTAGACCTTGAAGCAAGTGCAAGTCATAATCGTAGAGTTTCATAACATGAGAAGTTTTCTCTCCAGGAAAAGTTTGAAGAAGAGAAATCACATATGCAACAAGAAAAAGAACAATTGCTCACAAAGCAACTCGAAGTGAAAGAAGCAGTCAACAAAGAACTCCACTTTGTGACAGGATTAGAACCATAGGAAGAAGACCAAGTCACACATCAAGTAGAGAAGATCATAGATTCTATCCAAGAACTACAACAATGAATAATAGAATTAGATATCCGCACCATACCAGACACCCTATAGGATGTAAGGGATCAAAGAGAAGCAATTACTCAAAGAACAGTTGAAAGAATAAAAGTCTTGGCCCTAGAATGCAAGAAACTGAGTGATCGAAGTGCCCAGACATATGAGCGACTCACTGAGAATCCATAATTGAAGGAACTGAACTCATAGCTACAAGAAGCAAAGAAGCAAGCAGAGACAATACAGGCATAGTTGAAGCCCGTGTCAGATGTGGAAAGAATGAAGCGATCCCAAGAGCAGCGCACTACGCAGCAGTAGGCCCACACTATTCAAAGTATATTTATGGAAGTAACTTAGAGGCTCCAACCTGTACAAGGTGAGGCTTACCAACTGTTCATAGAGATTGAAGGCAAAGGAGTGGAACTGGAGCAAGTCATCACTGCAGCTGAAAAACACCTAGAGGGATCTATCAATGAAGCAGTCATACAAGAGTTTGTTAAACATGAGGCCATATCACAACAACAAGTCGAAGAAGCTCAAGCCAAGCTCAAGGATTTTGAAGTAGAACTAATCAGATTAGAGTGACTCAAGATGAGTCCCAAGTGAGTGTTGGGGGCTTGTTGGCCCTTGACCAAGTTTGGAGGATTCTTGGTCATATTTGACCTAATTTTGGGACTTCGATAGGTTGTCGAAGGTGGATCACAAGATGAAGCGGAGATCACAGGATCTTGGCCTCTTTTAGGGCCCTTTTTGGGATTCGATATTATGTAATGGGTATGGGATGACGACCCATGGGTTTACCCATGATTAGGCCTATTTTGTAATGTATAAATAAGTAGCTAAGCGATGTAAGTAGAGGAAGAGGAAAAGAGATCTAGTAGGCCAGTGTGATAAGTGCTAGAGTTGGATCTATGTGATCAAGAGCTGTAAGTTCTTTGTGAATACTGTGTGAGGCTTGCAAGGCTAGTAAAATTAATTGTAAGAAACTATGTGAAGGCTTGGTGTTGTACCCTAGCTAGAAGAATGAGGATCTGGCGGAGTGTGTGTAGATCTCCTGTCTTTTACAGAGTAGAACTTGGATGCTATGTGTCTATAAGAAGCTTGACCAAAGATAATAAAGAAGAGAAGCATTGGTGGATGTAGCCCCAGGGTGGGGGTGAACCACGTACATGCTGTGTTGCTATGTTGTGTGCGATGTATTGATGTGTTTATATGTTTTCTTGCTTACTGCTTCAACATAAATGAATGATAGATAGATCTATTGATGTTGAGTTCTTAACAATATGGATGGATGTTAAATATGACTTACGTACACATGCTTAGTGCTTAAATACCTTATATTTGAATGAATATTGCGTTGTTCTGTAATTAGGGTTTTACTTGTGATATGAATATAGGGTTAAAGACTAATGAATATTAACTATTGAGTGCTTTTTTAAGTGTTAGAATCACATATCTGTGTCCCAGCTAAGGTTGCAAAAATTTGAGTCCTGCACCCACCCCTGCCTCTACCTTGGGTGAGACTTCATTTGCTTCGCAGGTGTTGTTGAAAGGGTCGATAGTTAGGGTTTTGTTGGTGCATTGTTGTAGCATTGAACCCTGGGTATGTCGTTGTGCCAACAAGAAGTTCACTCACATAAGAAACCTCATGGATTACAAAAGACTCATAAGTTCAAGAAGGATTTCTCAAATTACATATGCTTCATTTGTCAGAATATGGGACACATTTCCATAAATTTTCCCAACTCCAAAGCCAAGTTAGAAAAGGAAAGTATAAAATAAATCATGCTCATGTTGTAGAAGATGATGAACATGAACATGAGAAAACCAAAGAAGAAGACTCAAGTGAAGAATATGTTTTGATGTCATCTCTTACAATTACAGTCACTCATGGAAGTGACACATGGCTTATTGATAGTGGTGCTTCTAAGCACGAGACTAGTTATAAGAAATCTCTCTCAAATCTAGTTCAGAAATATTCACCTCACAAGGTGAAGCTAGGTGATGACTATTAGTATCCCACTAAAGGAGTAGGATAAGCATTCTACAAGTTGGACTCTGGAAAACCTATGAATTTGAAGGATGTGTTGTATGTACATGGTTTAAATAAGAATATCCTTTCTATCTCACCTTTAGATAAGAAAGGATTCATAGTTTCTTTCATTGATGGTGAAGTCCTCATGTGACCTAGAGGAAAATCTATTGATGATGTTGTAGTGATTGGTGCCCAAGAAGCAGGCTTATACAAGTTAAAGGGACACTCAATTTCAGGGCTAGTACACAATATAGTTATTCCAAGTGAACTATGGCATATAATATTTGCTCATATACATTACAAATCCATATCGATCGTGAGCAATATGGTGACAGGTTTGTCATAAATCCAAGTGGAACATGAAGGCATATGTAAAGGATGCTCACAAGGAAAGAACATGAAGAAACCATTTCCAAGCAGTGATAACAAAACCAAGGAACCTTGGATATTATACATTCAAACATGTGTGGACCAATGTCATCCACTTCACTTAGCGGGTATATATACTATGTTTCATTTTTTGATGATTTCTCACGTAAAACTTGGATTTACTTTTTGAAGGATAAAAATAATTTTTTCAACAAGTTCAAAGAGGTCAACGAACTTGTTGAAAACTTGTCTGAAAAGAAGATAAATATTTTGAGATCATATAATGGAGGACAATTCACTTCAAATGAATTCAAGGCATTCTGTAAGGAAGTTGGGATTAAGAGGGAGCTCTCTACTCCCTACAATCCTCAACACAATGGTGTGGAAGAAAGAAAGACCCACACAATCATGGAATCAGTAAAGGCCATGATTCATGATCAATATTTACCAATGCATCTATGGTCAGAGGCAACCGATACCAATGTATATGTGAATAAAATAATTCCCCATAGAGTCCTTGGGAACAAGACACCAGAAGAGATATTTACAAGTGAAAATCCAGAGACCAACCCCTTGAGGATATTTGGTTGTCTAGTATATGTTCATTTCCCCAAGGAAAAGAGATTGAAGTTGGAACCTAAAGGAAAGAAGGGTATATTTTTTGGATACAATGAGACATTGAAGGAATATAGAGTTTACATCCATGGTCACCATCAGATTGAGACTAGTTGAGATTTCACCTTTGATGAGGATACAACCTTCAGTAAATCAAGAGAAAATCATTCAGATGAGATTCATGATGAGGAACATAAATATCTCAGAGTTATAGATACATATGTAGGTGATGATGTTGTACTAGAAGATCATGATATGGAAGAACCACAGATACCTATAGACTCATCTTGAGAGATGAATACCAAGAAGAAAATACCACCTTGGGATTGGAAAATTATTCAGGATGCAGATAAGTATGGTGCTCCAAATGGATCCTTTAGAGAAATAAAGAGCCCGTGACCTTACTCTAACTATGTGGAATTGTTAAGTGACATCAATGATGTTGAGCCTACCAATTATGAAGAGGCTTCAAAGAAGGAAGAATGTAAGGATTCCATGGTGAAAGAGTACCAATCCATTGTAAAGAATGATGTTTGGGATGTGGTTTTGAGACCGAAAGAGAAAATAATTGTAAGTTCCAAGTGGATTTAAAAAAACAAAACATTCAGCAAATGGAAGTATAGATAAGTGCAAGGAAAGGTTCATGGCATGTGGTTTCTCCCAGAAAGAAGGATTATATTTTGAGGAGTCATCTGTTCCTGTGAAAAGATACACTTCGATTATAGCTATACTTGCAATAGATGCAATAAAGAAGGGTAAGGTACACTAGATGGACATGAATAGAAGAGGAAGTGTATGTGGAGTATCCATAAGGCTTAGAGACACACGACAGTCAGACACATGTGAGAATATTGAAGAAATCCTTGTATGGGTTAAAGAAACCACCCAGAGCATGGTATGGTAGAATTGACAACTTCTTGATGAGCTTGGGATTTACCAAGAGTAAAGAAAATTCCAACCTATACTTCAAGGTTGTGGATGGTGGAACAGTGATACTATTTTTGTATGTGGATGACCTGTTTCTAACAGGAGATGAGAAGCTCATCACTGAGAGTAAGAGGAAACTTTGCAAAGTTCAAGATGAAATACCTAGGCATGATGCATTACTTCTTAGGTCTAGAGGTATGATATAGACTGAGTGAGATTTTCCTTAACAAAAGAAAATATTTTGTTGAGATTCTAAAGAGATTCATAATGATGGATTGCAAGGCCATTCCTACACTGATGGTGAAAAATATGAAGTTGTTTAGCGATACATCTTAAGAGATAGTAGATGCCACCATTTATAGACATACGATTGGTTTGTTGATGTACTTAACAAACATGAGGCCAGATATATTTTTTGTGGTGAAGACATTGATTCAATATATGGTTGAGCCAAGAAGTGTTCACTTGTTTGCAAAAAAACATGTGATGAGGTACCTGAAGGGTACAATTGATTATGGACTCATATATGCTTTATATCATGAGATAATCCTGCAAGGATTTACTGATTCAGATTGGGTCAATAGTGTTGCAGACCAGAAGAGTACATATGGATGTTTCTTCAATATGGGATTATCCATGATCTCATGGTTCACCAGGGAGTACAATAGTATGGCACTCAGTAAAGATGAAGAAGAGTATATAGAAGTTTGTTCAGCTAGCAGTGAATCAGTGTGGCTTTGGAAGATGCTTGCAGTATTGTTTGATCTCAAGTTAGAGGTGACTTGTATCTAGTGTGAAAACGAGAGTTGTGTGAAGTTGATAGAGAACCCAATATTCCATGAAAAGTCCAAGCATATCGAGATCATGTACCATTATATCAAAGAAATGTTATATAGGAGATCAATGAAGCTCATGTATGTTGCTACAGATGAGAAAATAGTTGAAGTGTTGACCAATCCTCTGTCGAGAATGAAGCTTGTGTATTTTAGAGACAAGCTTGGTGTGGTCCAGAAGGATGTCCCTAGTAAGAGGGAGTGATGAGTTATAGTTGCAATCCCGGGAATCAGCTTTAGCATGTGGCAGAAGAAATGGGTAGTCATTCATGGGCATGTTACAAATACTCTAGTGAAAAAGTCGGGTATGTCGAGTTACTGCTACTCTGGTGAAAAGTTATGATACACAGAGGTCTACTCCAATGAAAAATTTTGGTACGCAGAGGGATACTCTAGTGAAAAAGTATGGTATTCCAAGTTATTTCTACTCCAATGAAAAAGTTTGTTATGCAAGCTAATGACTGTGGCACCAATCAACATGACCTCGCATACGTTCAACATATGCCATGCATTCAGGGCTTGTTAGTTATCCAAATTTTTAAGTTGGTGGGCCAAACTGCGTGGTTAGAGGTGTTTCCTAGCCTTGGGATAGATGGGTAGTGTGTGTGCACTACATCACCTAATCCTAGTTATTACATGCCTAGTCATCATGGACTAGTTTCCTGGTGTTCCAACAAGAGGTTACTAGTTCATTGTGGAACTAGATGCTAGATTTTGTGTGAGCTGGCGAGTGAAAGCCCCGTGATCACATAAATCCCAAATGGATGATGAGACCCTGGATGTTGATGTGGTTACAAAAAATCTTCAATATAGATTCATGGAAATTCAACAATTCAATGGTCAATTGTATAGAAGAGCAGAGGCAGTTGTGATGATTGTACCAGAAAAATACCTTCCTTGCTAAGAGGAAGTGTTGAATTTTGAGTAGATTTGGAAGTTATTATTATTATATTCATATTGTATTTGACCAAGACAAAAACCTAAATAATAATATTATATTGTATCTGTTAAGTCATCTCTATTGTTCCTTTGTAAAATTCATCCCTATTGTGCCCTGACAAGTCAATTGTAAATTAGAAAGATAAAGTTGACAGGTCGGACCTGACCTGATTTCTAGGGGTCACAACTTGTATTTATAAGAGGCTAGGTGCCTCACTTGAAGAATACACATAAAAATATCTCTCACTCAGAAAAGTGCGCAAGTCTGAGAGAGTGATGTATCTACAGAGGAAGAGTGATGCAACTACAGAGTAAGGGTATTATGGTGAAGGGTTTTAGTTATTTGGTGAAGAACTATCTTGGTCTAGTGGTGCGCTACTCTATTTTGGTTAGGTTTTTCTTGTTTATCTTTTGTTTTTTGAGATCTCTCTTGAGAGAGACATTGCACTTGTTGAAGAATCTATATTGAAGAAGCTTTGCTGGGTTTTCTCTCCCATGAGGGTTTCCAAGGATAAATCTTGTGTATATTGTGTATGTATTTCAGTGATCCTTATGCTTGTAGTTATTGTTTTTAATATTCTAAAGTTAAAGAATACATGACACACTTAATTGTTTAAGAATAATTTTAACAACTTCCTCATTCTTAAACTGTATGTTTGGTTTTGGGAGTCATAATATTCTCATGAAAACTAAAGGATTCAAGGAGATGGGCGACTTCCCCTAAACTTGAATTATTCTTCTTTCTGTATCAAATTTGTTTGTGCACTAGAGAACTACTTCTTTGAAATCCGTCACCTCAAGAACACAACTAGCTAGTGTTATGGATAAGGTTCAAACTTGGTTTGTTTCCTTCTCAGCAGGAAGAAGATCTTTGTATCACTTGTAAGCTTGTGATCAATGGAACTCATGATATTCTCATTTTCTATTGTTAAGTGTATCCCCACAATACAAGTCATTTCTTCTAATTGACATATCTTTACACTACTTTATTTCTTTATGAGTAGGTGGTGCCACTGTCGATATAACCATTTTAAAACATGGTGTATTAACCATTTACTAAATTTACCATGTATTTCCTTGTTTATTAACCACCATATATCTTATTTCAAATTTTTCGTCTTGCATGGTAAGATTTGGAATTTATTACAAAGATTTATGAAATCTTCACCACTTTAATAAAGGTATTAGATTCACACAAGTGGTGGCTGGCATGGTGGGGGAAATTAAATGACATTGGGATGGGAGATGTGATGTTGGGAAACACAAAATATAATTAAGTATGGAGGTGAAAAAAGGGAAATTGAAAGTGCAATATGGTGAATGCGGGATTGCGAGATGCGAGACATAGGACATGGAAAATTAAAAGGTAATAAGGGATGACTCCCACTTCCGCAATGCTATAATATACTAAGTATGAGAAGAGGCCATTATGTGGGTCATGAAAGTAAATGGGTTGTTTTGTAGAAAACGGGATTGCAGGTTGCAAACACAGGCATGAGGGAAAAGGATAAATTGAAGGAGGGTTGTTGTGCATCCACATTCAAAGAAATGGATAAGTATAAAAAGGTAATAACTGCAATTTTGAGGACACAGAGGTACAAAGTTCATTCTGAATGTTGCATGATTGATAGTTGTCGATCATAAGGATTTGTGGGACATGGATGGGTTGGTCTCTCGCAACACATAAAAATGACTAAGTGTTGGATTAGTGAAAGTGACTAAGCAAATACTTATGGGCTTGTGAGTTTGCAGACCTAGGAACTTTATGGTATCTTGATTCACAACCCTAATTTTAAAGAGAAAAATGACTAAGTGAACAATATACAAGGGACATAGGAAGAAAAGGAAAAAAGCTAAGGATGGGTATGTGTATACCAGCGTTGATAAGCACATGTAGATCAACAAGAAGTTAGGTCCCTAACATTGCACCAATCCAAAGATACTAAGATTTTTTTTTTGTCTTCCATAGATAGGTGAGGAGAGGTTGTTAATGCTACATAGTGAAGGAAGTAATATTAGTGATTATCTATTTGAACATGTGTTTGAAACAACTTGCTATAAGTTTTAGATGGATTAGCAATATTTAACATGGTATATTATCTTAATCTAACAATAATTTATGTTGAAACTTATGTTATAGGCCATTTCCATAGCTATATATAGCAAATGGGAACAAATGTATCAAACCTATTTTCTCTATATTGTTTCTTAAATCAATACATTGAATCATTGTTTTCTATATCACTTCTTAAATCAATGCACTAAATCAATTTGCTTTGTATCATCACCTAAAATCAATGCACTCTAATATTTTGTGTTATATCGTTGTTGAAATCAAGGAAACTACTTGATTTCTCTTAGGAATATTTCACATATAGCACATATTGTATCAATTGTAGAATCAATGGACTACACTGTTACTGCAATGAATGCATCGAACAATTTTCCTTTTTTTTATTAAAAAAAAAATTCTTAAAACCTTGTTAGTATATAACTCCTAAAATTAATGCGCTATATTATCATTGAAATAAATACCTTGAAACAATTTCCTCTTTCTTGATAAAAAATCCATTCTAAAACTTCGTTGTTATCTACTAATCTATAACTTCTTACAAATAGATGTACAATTACCAAAAGATGTTTTTACTTTGTTTACTTCAAGCAATTTGGTTATTTTATTAATAAAGGAATGCAAATTCTACATAATGGAAGACGATCTTTCCCTAATATTAATATAAGTTTTAGATGGACTAGGAATACTTAACATGGTATATTGTCTAACAATAACAATAATTTATGTTGAAAATCATGCTACATGGAATTTCCTTAGCTATATACAATGAAATGCAAATGCATTTAGTCTTCTTCCTACTGTTACACCACATTTTAAAAGGAAGACACATATCTAGTAAGGGATTGAAAAGAGGTATGGTTTTCTAGTACAAAAAATAATATTACAAGAATTGATCCTTATCTTGTGAGCCATCCTTTCCATCAAAAAATATTCAAACTTTATATATGCATCATCTGTGAAGTGAGGCTTTTGATTCATTCAAAGTAGTAATGAGAGTATCATAATTCAAACCACTTGTAACATTTGTTCCATGTATTGAGATAATCATTTGGATCTAGCCACACCTACTCTCTTTTCTCAATGCACCATCGATTTTATCCATTGTACATCTACATCATCATCCACACAATCCTTCTTATAGGTATTTAGGTTTTGGATTGATCCTTTTATATTTCTTATTACGTGGAATATGATGATATTTCCATGATACAGATTTAAAAGGGCATATAATTAAAAACATGTTTTTTTCTTTCTATTGTGAACTATACTCTTGCTACTAGTATGTTTACGTCGAAGGCATACACTTATTGACAATGGGCAGATTTAATAGGGGTTTAGTGTTTAATAAGTTTTCTATGGACAAGGTTAAATATGGATGGAATATTCTTAGTAGTCACACAAAATAAATGGCTATGATTTCAATCATTATTCCTAGCTATTATAAAGACATCCATTTATGTGTATACTTTTTTACATTTACCTAATCATATTTAAAAATTAATTACATCAACAACTTTATAATTATATTTTTATTTATAATTATATTTTTATTTTTATATTGATAAATTTTAATATATTCTTTTAAGGATTCATTTCATCTTATCAACCTTTCGACATTCACCGGCAGCTATTTAGTTGTTGTGCTAGTGTATCCTCTCCTACAAAGGATCCAAGTAATAACAAATGGGTCAATTACCCTTCCTTGATAAGTTAGTATTCATTTTCCAAATTTAATTTTCATTATAAAGTGGAGCTCATCATAGTTTACGGGTTGGAGGTGAGTAAACAATATTTAATCTAGTGGTTTTGTAAAGGAAGCTTACATAAGTTACTTGAATGAAACCAAGAAAACTCAACTCAATAGAATGGTAGCCACCTATACCACACTATGTGATAGAATGATGTTGCATGCACTTCAATATTTATACAATCCCACTCTATTATAAATATCTCCAGATTTAGTCCCATGAATTTACCCAGCCACCACCACACTACTCTCCTGGATGAAGGCTTCAACTGTATTATCATCCTTTTCCATGCTCAACTCCACAATTTTAGTTGTAAGACTTATGTTCTACTATATTTGATTATCTATATGTGTGACTCTATTAATATATGTGTGACTCTATTAATATATATATATATATATATATATATATATATATAGATAGATAGATAGATAGATAGATAGATAGATAGATAGATAGATAGATAGATAGATAGATAGTTTTAATTTTAAATTAAAGTTGACATTGTACATTTTTTTATTTACTTAATAATTTATGATTTCTTAAAATGCCACATGTTAGTTCTACATTTAGCATGAATGAAATTACACATATCCCTCATACTACGCTATATAAATCACCTCTAGACACAAAATAAATCACAATTGTGGCACCATTGCCTTCTACTTGACTTGTGTCAAGAATGCACACTTCAAGGAATACACCACTTGGGTTTTTATGACTCTTATTCATGATTTTAGTCAGTGTCATGTTAGAGCATAGAATACTTGAAAATACACGTGTGACTTGATTATGGAGGGTTTCACTCAAATAAAATGGATTCACTATAGGACTACCAAGTATTTGAATATGAATAAGTGGTGTGTCTAGTATTTTAAGACTTGCAAACACTAGAAACTTAGTCTATGTTTTGAATACAAGTACGAGCAATTGCACCAAGGTTTAATTATATCAAATTAATGTGCATGGTTGATAATGTGTCACTTGACCCTAGGATATCGCTGATTGAAAATTATTGTACAATATTTTATGAGCTACACATACATGGCTTTGATGAATGCATTGACTTCCATGGAAGGATATTTCCTATCATTTCCCTAGAAGTGATCTTTGAAAGAGAAACCTTTCTCATTTCTTCTTGAAGCTTTATTGTGTATGTAACATTACATATATTATCTCAATGAAAAACTGAGAATCAATATTCAAGTAAATATGAGGCCGTGGACGTTTTTTAATGGATTTTTGGGTCACAAATTGCTTGTTGAAGGTTACATTGGATGCTTCTTCGTTTATGGGTTTTGTCTTGGGTGATGGTATTATGGATTGATACATGGATTTTGATGTAATGATGAATGTGTGCTTTTTCTCTGAATCAATGAGACCTGATATAATTTCTTGGCCTGAAGTTAATGTGAACTAGTGTTATTCCTTTTCCTTGGATGATAATTTTAACTAAAGAAATAGAAAAAAAATCCTTGGAGTTTTGTTGTTTGTTGTGATATATTTTAACTAGTGTAGATCCATCTTAATTTTGACTCTATCAAGTACTTATAA
>JASDQU010012226.1:228322-239219 GCA_032191745.1 Picea mariana
TATATATATATATATATATTCATATACCTATTCAAACACTACACATGAGGCCCCTTTACTATTAGGCCAACCCTATTACATATATATTTACACATTGCATGTACATTTATCCCCATATATTCCCCTCCTTGGGTTCATATCATATATATTTAACCCCATACATCCCCCTCTTGGGTCATAATAGTTCTCCTTTCATATCCCTCCATATCCCTCTTCATGATAGTCCTCATTGTTTTAATGGGTTGCATTTGGAAGACCAACCATCACAATTGTTCATTTCCACTTCCACTGTTCCCCAAAACACCAAAAATGAAATAAAACAAAAATATGTTTACTTACAAAGTTTACAAACTTATGTCAAAGATCTAGTTCGGATCACTGTGTCATCGCTAAACCTAACATTAAGAAGTAGGAGTTGTATACTCTCTACCTATCCTAGACAAACTCGGGGAGTCAATCTCCATGGATTACATGTCAGGTTTTATGTCCATCAAGTATGGTAATGATTGTGTCTTTTTGGTTGTCAATCGATTATCTAATATGGCCATTTTGGCACCATGCAAGAAGAGTATCACACCATAATCCACCCCTAAGAAGTTCTTTGAGCGTGTTTGGGTTCATTTTGGGCTACCATGAACCATTATTTCATACAATTATAGTAGGTTCCTCAGTAGCTTTTGGTCTAGCCTATGGTCTTTGATGGACACCAAGTTGACCAAATTGATTTCCTTCCACCCCCAAACACATGGGAAAATAGAGGTGGCCAATAGGATGATTATGCATATCTTATGCATGTACAACTCTAAACATCCATGTACATGGGATGAATGCCTTGCATATGTTTAACATAGCTACAACAGATCCTTCGATGGCTCTATTGGCCAATACCCTTTTCATGTTTTATTGGGGTTCCATTTGTTTCCGCTCATTGATCTAGCTCTACCCGATGTAGATAGAGAAGCTAAATGTGTTGAATGGATCCAATACATCCAACAATAGGTTCATGATATACTGTAGAAATAAAATGCCAAGTACAAGCAATGATGTGACTGTTAGGATATTTAGACACTTATGATTTAGTTAAGATCTACTTGGTCTAATGTGTCATTAGGTAAAAGTGTGTTTCTTTAGTATGCATTAGTATGCATTTGTAGTTAGGAAATCCGATGGTCATGATATGTTCCTGACATAGAGTGATCTAACGGTTCATAATCTCCTCAATCTTAAAGATCATTGATCTGTGGCTCAGCACCCGATTGGTCCATGAAATCTATTTAAATAGCATGGAGGTTCATTTGACGATGATCGATTGTGAGAAACTCTCTTGTAAAATATCTCTGTAATCTTTTTCTTTTGCATTAACAAACTGCTCCCAGTGGCCGCGTTGGTTGGGGCCGTGGATGTTTCCCCATAGGGGTTTTACCACGTCAAAACATTGGTGTGTTGATATTTTATATGGTTATGTGAGTGGTTACTAAAGGTTTTCTTCCTCTTTTGGAATACCTCTGTTATCGAACATGGTATCAGAACCTGTTTGAAGACCTGCTCCTATTGTAGATCGAGATCGTGAAGCCGGTTTCCTCATATCCATTTTCTATCATTTTTGTACATTTATGGGCTAAGAGGATGGTTCCATTGCGTCCATAGTGCTCGTTTCAGTTAGAAACACCTTTTTTCACTCGAAAAGCTTTCTGTTTGCCCAAGATACGGCCATTTCAGTCAGATCCGGATGTATAAAGCCTGAATACACATTTTTTAAATTTTTGTAGAGTATCATTTTGGTTTTATTTCAGTTTTTTATTATTTATTTCCGGGTTGCTACTCTTTTAGATCTGCATATTCTTTTTTCCCTGCTCCCTGTGCGATCTCGACAAATCAGAAATAGATAGGAAAATGTGCATCTTCTGAGTAAGCTAACCGAGATCTAACCCTTGTTGTCATTGAGAAGCAAAAAAAAATTCTTCTGTGAAAAGAGATTTTTTTAACACGCTCTCCAAGGTCGTCTTCAACAATAACAACAACAACAACCCCAATTCTCTTTCAAAAAAATACAATATGTTTTGCTAGACCATTTGGTTAAAAGTTTCCTTATTAAGTAAGAGGTCTTGAGTTCAAGTCTCTCTTTTGTTACTTTTTTTGAAAAATTTCATGCTAAAATTGTAAAGTGTATTTCACTTCAAGTATAAAAGTGAATCACTATAAGTAGTTTTAATTTAGAGTTATTCATTTTGCATGCAGCTTTTCTTTTATAAAGTAACTTGATTGTAAAAGTGATCCCCACTTATTTTTATAAATGTGGGTCACTTGATAAAGCAACTTACACTATCACATGGTCATTTGGTTACCGTTTATGCTTTTTTTAAAAGGGGCATAACTCTCACATCTGAAGTCCGTTTTCAATGACATTTTTTAAAACCGCATAACTTTTCGAGATATTTCCATCCAGATCATGAGTTTCACTTTTTAAATCCATATTATCTGCATATTTAATATGGCTTCTACAAGTAATCTCTTGCTTACTAGCAACAACTACTTCCAATGGAAATCTCATATGGAAGATTTATTAAGAAGTAAAATCTTGTACCGGATTACCTTAGGAAAGGAAAAGTGCCCACTGAAGATGATAAGAAATTCAAATGGGTTAATAGGAGTGACAAAGCACGTGGACTAATCAAAATGTCCATATCTCTTGATTTAAGGTTCCACCTTAAAGAAATTGATGACCTCAAAGAAGCTTGGGAAAATATTGAATATGTTTTTGGTAAACTCAATTTTTTCGAGCACAACAGTTAGAAAATCATGTATTGACCTTAAGTCCAAGTGATTTTTCTTGCCTTGGAGACTATATATCTAAGTTTAAAACACTCGTAATTTTATGTGAAGAATGTGAGATAAAAATGGAGGAAGAGCATTGCATCTATCTTATTCTTTATAAGCTAGGTAGTGCATATTGTTTGTTTGTATCTACCTTTTATGCCATGAGAGAGGATCTAGGGAAAGCTTATCAAAAACCCACTCTTGAGTCATTTTGTGCTGGTTTGATTAGAGAGGAAGATAAGCTTGTATGACTTGGAGAGATCAACACTACAGGTACCTCCAACAAAGCCTTAGTTTCCCAATAGAAAGATAAACTGAAGTATCCCAAGAAGAAACATCCTTGCTACAACAACAAGAAACATAAGGGTCCCAAACCCGCTCAAACAACTTTAGCTCCTAATGGTGACAAAGAAGAAAAATATAAAAATAAGAAGACTGACATACATTGCAACTTTTGTGATAAATATGGTCATGATGAGTCCAAATGTTTCAAGAAGATGGCATCTTTAGAAGCAATGATGAAGAAGCACAACATCAATATTTATTCTACTTCTTCTTCTTCTTTTCATGGACATGCACTTTCTGCTTCTGGTTTCTCCTTCAATAAAAATTCTACTTCTTCTTCTTATGAGTGGCTAATTGATTATGGAGCATCTTATCATATGGCTAAGGATAAAGACATATTTTCTTCTCTAAATGAATGTAACACTAAGAAAATATTTTTTGGTGATGATAGATCTCTTAGTTTTGTAGGATCTGGAATAGTTCAAGTAGATAATGGTCATTTCAATGATGTATTGTGTGTTCCAAGTATTTCTTGTAACCTTCTATCAATATATCAAATCATTCATTCATGTGAAGGTAAAACCATACAGTTTTCACCTCACCTAGTTGTAATCAAGGATCTAAAAGATCCTAAGCATGTTCTTGCAACTAGAATTGTTGATGATATTACCAAGTTGTACAAGTTTGAAAACTTTGGGTCATCATCTTTTTCATGAGCGGTTTGGTCATCTAAAATATCGCTCATTGCAACAACTATGTAATCAACAGATGGTGACTGGTCTTCCTCTTGTTTCATGCAGAGATGGTGTTTGTGCTGGTTGTGTTCTCAACAAACATCATCAGGACAATTTTGACAAACGTGCCTCTTGGAATGCCTTGGGCCCTTTGCATCTTGTTCACAGTGATTTGTGTGGTCCACTTTCTTCTCCTTCTTTTTCTGGGTGCAAATATTTCTTAAATTTCATTGATGATTTTTCTAGACGTACTTGGGTTTACTTCTTAAAACTTAAGAGAGAACTGTTTGACAAGTTTTTGGCCTATAAGGCCCTTGTAGAAAATAAATATGGACATCAAATTCAAAAGTTAAGAACAAATAATGGAGGCGAATATGTGAACAATAATTTTACAAGTTACTGCACTACACAAGGCATCCAAATGCAATACTCTTCCATATACACCACAACAAAATGGTGTTGTTGAGAGAAAGAACTGCACATTAAAATAAATGGCTAATTGTATGATCCAATCTAAGGAATTAAGTCTAAAGTATTGGGAAGAAGCAATCAACTGTGCAAATTACATAGTCAATCACACTCCCACAAAGGCTCTTAAAAATATAACACCGGAAGAATCTTGGACTAAAATTGAACCAGATGTAAGTCACTTCCGTGTATTTTGAGGTATAGCATGGGCTCACATTCTTGATGAGAAAAGGAAAGCATTGCAACCTAAAAGTGAGAAGTGTATATTTGTTGGTTATTCTGAAGATGTCAAAGGTTATAGACTTCTTCAACCACATTGTAATGAAATTATTATTATAAGAGATGTTAAATTTGATGTAAATCTCTTGGCCTGCGAGCCTAATTCGACGATTGTGCCTTCTTCAACCTGTGAGCCATCTTCGGTGTTTGTGCCTTCTTATGTTCCTATTCTTTTTTCTTCCTCAGATGATGACAGTGAGGATTAAAATACACCTTTGCCTACTCACCTTCTTCCAGATGAGTCCTTTGAACGTGAACCACCACCATTTCTATCACTTCCTAGATGGGTTCGTTCAACACGAAAAGTAGCTGGTGGTCTTGTCGGTGATCCTTTATATCAGTGTCAAACATGTTCAGATTTCCAGAAAGCCTCTTCTCTTTTGGCTCAAGTTTTAGAGACTCATGATCCAGAGACATTTGTAGAAGCTTCAGGTCATCTAGATTGGGATACAACAATGAATGAAGAGTATCGTTCTTAAATGGAAAATGATACTTGGGATCTTATACCTCTTCCAAAAGGAAGAAAACTTGTCATATGTAAATGGGCATACCTCTTCCAAAAGTATGCATCGGATGGAAGTGTTGAAAGACACAAGGCTCAGTTAGTTGCCAAAGGATTTTCCCAAGTTGAAGGAATTGACTATAATGAAACCTTTTCCCCTGTAGCCAAAATGAATTCGATATGCCTTGTTCTTTTCCTTGCTGGCTCAGAAAAATTGGAGGTCCATCAGATGGATGTTAAATCCACCTTCTTGCATGGAGATTTGCAAGAAGAAATCTACATGGAATAACCTCCTGGCTATGTCCAAAATGACTCTAGCCTTGTTTTTCTCCTTAAGAAATCTCTTTATGGTCTTAAGCAAGCTCCCCGAGATTGGTATGCCAAAATGGACATCTTTCTTATTGACACTAGATTCTCTAGATGTCATTCTGATCCTAATGTTTATACCAAGAAAGTAGGACACCATATCATAATCTGTGTCCTTTATGTTGATGACCTTATCCTTACTGGTAGTGACTCAAAACTTTTAAACCATGTGAAAACCAGCCTTAAGAAGAAATTTGAAATAATAGACTTAGGTTTTTTGCACTATTTCCTTGGCCTCCAAGTTTTGCAAACCAATGAAGGAATTTTTCTTTCCCAGTATAAGTATGCTTGTGACCTTTTTTGTCGCTTTCACGTGAATGATTGTAAACCAACCCCTTCTCCCTTCCAGTCTGGAGTCAAGCTTACTGCCACTTGTATTTCTCCTGAAGTTGATGCCACCCTGTACTGTCAGTTAGTTGGTAGCCTCTTATACTTGACTCATATCCGTCCTGATCTTTCCTTTGTTGTTGGTATTGTTGCCTGGTATATGCAAACACCCCATGAAATCCATTGGAAATAAGCTAAAAGGATAGTTCGCTATGTCTGTGGTACAGTTCAGTTTGGGATACATTATAGTTTAGGGGGTATTCTTTTATTGGTTGGTTTCACTGATTTAGATGGGGCTGACAACCCTGATGATTAGAATTCTACTGTAGGTTATGTTTTCAGCCTTGGCTCAGGACCTGTCACTTGGGCCTGTAAGAAACAACATGCTATTGCATTTTCTTCAGCAAAAGCAGAGTATCGAGCAGTGGTAAATGCAATTTAGGAAGCCTTGTGGCTTCGATAGATCCTTTCAGAGTTTGAATTTCAACAACAGCATCCAACCAGCCTTTGGTGCAACAACCAGAGTGCCATCAAGCTCGCCAAAGACTCAGTTCAACATCAATGTAGCAAGAACATCAAGCTACACATGCACTTAATCAGAAAGCTCATTCATGATCAAGTTATTGAAGTGCTCTTTTTCCCTACAAAAGATCAAGTTGCAGACATTTTCACAAAGTCTCTTACAAAAGCGAAGTTTTCCAAACTTCGATCTATGTTAGGAGTTCAGGAAGTTGTCATTAAGGTGGGATAGACTCTAATGCCTTCTTCCTTCTCCTAGTGTGTCACTATTGTAAATCCTTCAATCCTATCCCAAGTTTTTCTTAAGGGGGGATGTTAGGATATTTAGACACTTAGAAGTTAGTTAAGATCTACTTGGTCTAATGTGTCGTTAGGTAAACGTGTGTTTCTTTAGTATGCATTAGTATGCATTTGTAGTTAGGAAATCCGATGGTCACAATATGTTCCCAACATAGAGTGATTTGACGGTTCATACTCTCTTCAATCTTAACGACCATTGATCCGTGGCTTAACACCCGATTGGTCCATGATATTTATTTAAAGAGCATGGAGGTTCATTTTTTGATGATCGATTGTAATAAACTCTCTTGTAAAATCTCTCTGTAGTCTTTTTCTTTTGCATTAATAAACTGCTCCAAGTGGTCGTGTTGGTTGGGGACGTGGATGTTTCCCCGTAGGGGTTTTACCATGTGAAAACATCGGTGTGTTGATCTTTGATCTGGTTATGTGAGTGGTTACTGAAGGTGTTAATCCTCTGTTAGAATACCCGTGTTGTCGAACAATGACCACCATTGGGTTATGCACAAGTTTTAGATTGGTGATAAGGTGTGGTTTCATTTTTAGAAAGAGTGCCTCATAGGCCCCAACATGAAGCTCAATTCATTCAGATATGGGCCTTCACCATCACGAAGGTTGTGGGTGAGAATGCTTTGGAATTGAGTATTCCCCCTTACCTTGTCTTGCACTTAGTATTTAAGGTGGAGTTTCTTCAACCATGTTTTCCACCTCGATTGGACACCTCGGAGGTGGTTGAGTATTTTGACCCGACATAACTCAACTCTGAGTACATTGAGAAGGGTATAGTGAATTAGATCATGGACGTTGTCTAAAGAACTTTCCCCCATTGCTCCAACTTCTGAAAAATGGTTTCAACACATCTCTAGACCATTAAACAAGAATAATAAGTAGCCAAAGTCCTTTCTAGTAGTGAGAACAAAACATTCTCAATACAAAACAAATTTGTAATCCTTGAAGACTGGACATAGGAGAAAGTTTATCCTCTCGAGAAACAAGAACAATGCCCCTCACCATGTAGGGTTGACATACATGAATAAAAAAACGATGCTTCATAGAAAATATTTTCTTTAATAAGTAGCCCCACCTCCACTCTAAAGCCCCCTTTGATGAAGCTAAATCCAAATCCTCCATCTGTAGCCACGAACAAAACTCATGCATATACAAAAGAATATAATGAGAAAAAGGAAGAATGTTTGAAAAAGACCCTAAAAGGGAAAAACAAATGAGTTATTGACACAACAAAAACCAAGCAGTGTTTGCAAAACAACACCCCATGGTGAATTTGAAGCCTCTCATCTAAAATGTAGAAGTGAAGCTAAAATGTAGAAGTGAAGCTGAGAAAATGTTGATCTTAAAAGAATTCATAGAATACATTATAAGTTGATGTCTAAATTTAAAGCATTAATCAAATGGAATTTTAGGAGATCGGGGATCCCAAGAAATTGTCTACTAAAAACATATTCCACTTTGAATGTACCTTGATCCAATTATAAAAAATAATCCACTCTAAAAATATTATCATGTTTTTTTTATTTACTATATAAACAATGTGGAAATCTATTCCTACCATTCATCGAAGAAAATATTTTTTCTAGGAGAAGAAAATATAATCGTTGGATCCCTCACCTCCCCATGTGGAAAGGGGAATTGTTAACTACAAAGACAATACTTAAAACCTTATTGGGAAGGGGAATTGTTAACTACAGAGACAATACTTAAAACCTTATTGGGAAGGGGAATTGTTAACTACAGAGACAATACTTAAAACCTTATTGGGAAGGGGAATTGTTAACTATGGAGACAATACTTAAAACCTTATTGGATTTTCTTGTGGTACGGGTTATTGCATCAACCTTCATTATTAAAATTTAAAATAACGGAAAGGATCGACACCATGTGGTCCTTGTTATTATTATTATTAAATAGAAAAATACAACTCGATACACTATTAGATAGCACACAAAAATGTGCCCCGAATGTAAATTCCTTGTACATAGGGATGGGTACAATTAAAGACAAAATTTAAATAAAAAACACAACCAATTAAAATTAGAAAAAATAAAATTAATATTTATACCTGGTTTTGGAACTGTTTGAGGAAGCTCTCGAAGTTGTTGTTTCCCTTTCCCAAATTCAAAGGGCGAAGAGCTAGGATTTTTAACAATGAAATACAATGAACGTTTTTTGATAATATTACTCATGGTACCTGTAAACATATGTATTGAAAAGGTTACTGTATTATAGTATTTTAACAACAAATCGAGAGAACTTCATAAAATTAACAAACTTAAGTTAGCTCGTTTAAAAAATAACTCCACAAGGTTTTTTTTAGATAATATAATTTTGACTAAGCATCTAATAGCAACCACAAACGCACGAGTTAATTAAACAATTTACATGGAAATAATTAATATGCATACTTATTCAACTAACTCGTGAAATCAACTGAAATGAAGAAAAATATTAAAACACAATCAAAGAACATCTATGGTCACTAAATCGTGCTTATGTCCTTTATTCATGCAATAATATTATTACAGTGTTACATCGAGAAAAATTACTTTACTTTGTTACAATCACTCAATTTTATAAAACAAGAGAGACTCTTTATCTTCTATAAATGATATGAAATGGATCTTAACCAATAATGGATAATACTCAGTACCTATAAGACCATTTGACAAATTGTGATGGTTATGTAAACTATGTAAATGATCAACAAATATAAAGTCGAATAAGACAAGAAAAATGAGAATGTGAGAGGAAAATTAAATGTAATTAAAAAATGAAGAAGGGAGAAGGCTAAGAAATGGGAAGTGAAGAGCCATGGTCGTTGGCCTTCCCTTACCCCCCTAGGTCTCCCTATTTATTCAACTACTCTTATTCTCAAAGGGTTCTTCTTTTTGTCCAAGAGAGGGAGCACTAAGAGGAAGAGACCATTGTCCAAGAGATTTCCGAAATCAAAAGACTAATCCCATTCGAATATAGTTTTCCGAATTGGGTTTCGAGGGTAAACATTGTGTCCACATTGTCATGGAATGTCTTGCAATTATTATCTATTTGTAGTATGGCATGTGGTTTAAATTTTATGTGATTCATTGGCTACTCTCAGTTAGATTAATGGATCATAAGGCAGTCTATCAATTGTAAGTATGATGACTTTCACATGGAAATTGGTTCAAGTGAATGTGATTTTTTTTTCCTTGAGTAAGCCAATATTGGCCACTGTGCAGACCATCCCCACAGACGAATAATTCATGTCATCCATTTACTTGTGAAATAGAGATGAAGGGTTGTAATTAAGTAGTTGTTGTAACTATTTAGCCCAGTTTCTATTTTGGGAATTTCTCTCACCTCTCATAGGATATTTGGCGTTATCTCTCTATCTCAAGGCATTTTACCACCTTCTTAAATGTTTCCTCATAGCCTACACCAACCATTAATTATTTGAGCATTTTTATAAGATCCTGGACATTTTTACATTGCCTGGGACATTTCTAAGTGATGTTGGGCATTTTACTACCTTGTTAGGCATTTTTAAATGTTGTTGAATGTTTTTAAATGACATTCGGTGAAATTCCTCACTCTCTCGAATGGAAAAATCATCCCCACAACTAATTTTCCTTTCCACGTCGATTTATCACTATCTGGGATGAGTTTACAATGTTTAGTCATATTTTTTAATTGTTGGGATCTATCTACTCATGCCAGGCACCTCAGAAACAAGATAGACATTGAAATTAGTTGATGAGTGGAAATTTTGTTGCCTAGATGTTATCATATTTCCTGGGTCGCTCCCCATCCGCTCAAGACAAATTTGTATTCCTATAAGAGTTGCATTCCCAATCTGGTCAACTTATGTTTCCACTTGAGTCGAATTAGCTCTGGTCTGGTCGATTTTTTTTCCCATGTGGTTGGTCAATGGGAAGTCCTTCATGGATGATTTGACTTCAAGCCTAGTCAACTTGATTCCTTGAGGGTCGAGTGGCCTATCGATTAGTTGGCATTATTGGTTGGTCATTTTCATGCACTTTGGGTTATTAAATCCATCCCTAATTCGACCTCATCTTTGTTGACTTACCTGTCATTGTTTCAAATCGTTGGGTGGATTTTTATATTTGGTTGGTTGACTTGCCTCTCCATATGACCTACTCATAGAAGGATGACTAATCCAGGAGGATCTGGAATGCTTAAAGAGGTCCAAGAGGATCCATAAATGATAAAAAATTGTTCATCTCAAATGCTATTTAAAATCATTTCATTGCACAGAGCTCAGAGAGAGCTTTCCAATGGCATAAAAATA
>JASDQU010012226.1:242249-259978 GCA_032191745.1 Picea mariana
CCTAAGCATGTTCTTGCAACTAGAATTGTTGATGATATTACCAAGTTGTACAAGTTTGAAAACTTTGGGTCATCATCTTTTTCATGAGCGGTTTGGTCATCTAAAATATCGCTCATTGCAACAACTATGTAATCAACAGATGGTGACTGGTCTTCCTCTTGTTTCATGCAGAGATAGTGTTTGTGCTGGTTGTGTTCTCGACAAACATCATCAAGACAATTTTGACAAACGTGCCTCTTGGAATGCCTTGGGCCCTTTGCATCTTGTTCACAGTGATTTGTGTGGTCCACTTTCTTCTCCTTCTTTTTCTGGGTGCAAATATTTCTTAAATTTCATTGATGATTTTTCCAGACGTACTTGGGTTTACTTCTTAAAACTTAAGAGAGAAGTTTTTGACAAGTTTTTGGCTTATAAGGCCCTTGTAGAAAATAAATATGGACATCAAATTCAAAAGTTAAGAACAGATAATGGAGGCGAATATGTGAACAATAATTTTACAAGTTACTGCACTACACAAGGCATCCAAATGCAACACACTCTTCCATATACACCACAACAAAATGGTGTTGTTGAGAGAAAGAACTACACATTAAAATAAATGGCTAATTGTATGATCCAATCTAAGGAATTAAGTCTAAAGTATTGGGAATAAGAAATCAACTGCGCAAATTACATAGTCAATCACACTCCCACAAAGGCTCTTAAAAATATAACACCGGAAGAATCTTGGAATAAAATTGAACCAGATGTAAGTCACTTCCGTGTATTTTGAGGTATAGCATGGGCTCACATTCTTGATGAGAAAAGGAAAGCATTGCAACCTAAAAGTGAGAAGTGTATATTTTTTGGTTATTCTGAAGATGTCAAAGGTTATAGACTTCTTCAACCACATTGTAGTGAAATTATTATTATAAGAGATGTTAAATTTGATGCAAATCTCTTGGCGTGGCCTAATTCGACGATTGTGCCTTCTTCGGCCTGTGAGCCATCTTCGATGTTTGTGCCTTCTTATGTTCCTATTCTGGTTTCTTCTTCAGATGATGAAAGTGAGGATTAAAATACACCTTCGCCTGCTCACCTTCCTCCAGATAAGTCCTTTGAACGTGAACCAACACCATTTCTATCACTTCCTAGATGGGTTCATTCAACACGAAAAGTAGCTAGTGGTCTTGTCAGTGATCCTTTATATCAGCGTCGAACATGTTCATAGTTCCAAAAAGCCTCTTCTCTATTAGCTCAAGTTTCAGAGACTCATGATCCAGAGACATTTGTAGAAGCTTCAGGTCATCCAAATTGGGATACAACAATGAATGAAGAGTATCGTTCTTAAATGGCAAATGATACTTGGGATCTTATACCTCTTCCAAAAGGAAGAAAACTTGTCATATGTAAATGGGTATACCTCTTCCAAAATTATGCATCGGATGGAAGTGTTGAAAGACACAAGGCTCAGTTAGTTGCCAAAGGATTTTTCCAAGTTGAAGGAATTGACTATAATGAAACCTTTTCCCTTGTAGCCAAAATGAATTCCATATGCCTTGTTCTTTTCCTTGCTGCCTCACAGAAATTGGAGGTCCATCAGATGGATGTTAAATCCACCTTCTTGCCTGGAGATTTGTAAGAAGAAATCTACATGGAACAACCTCCTGGCTATGTCCAAAATGACTCTAGCCTTGTTTTTCTCCTTAAGAAATCTCTTTATGGTCTTAAGCAAGCTCCCTGAGCTTGGTATGCCAAAATGGACATCTTTCTTATTGACACTGGATTCTCTAGATGCCATTCTGATCCTAATGTCTATACCAAGAAAGTAGGACACCATATCATAATCTATGTCCTTTATGTTGATGACCTTATCCTTACTGGTAGTGACTCAAAACTTTTAAACCATGTGAAAACCAGCCTTAAGAAGAAATTTGAAATAATAGACTTAGGTTTTTTGCACTATTTCCTTGGCCTCCAAGTTTTGCAAACCAATGAAGGAATTTTTCTTTCCCAGTATAAGTATGCTTGTGACCTTCTTTGTCGCTTTCACATGGATGATTGTAAACCAACCCCTTCTCCCTTCCAGTTTGGAGTCAAGCTTAATGCCACTTGTACTGCTCCTGAAGTTGATGCCACCATGTACCGTCAGTTAGTTGGTAGCCTCTTATACTTGACTCATATCCATCCTGATCTTTCCTTTGTTGTTGGTATTGTTGCTTGGTATATGCAAACACCCCATGAAATCCATTGGAAATAAGATAAAAGGATACTTCACTATGTTTGTGGTACAGTTCAGTTTGGGATACATTATAGTTCAGGGGGTACTCTTTTATTGGTTGGTTTCACTGATTCAGATGGGGTTGATGACCCTGATGATCAGAATTCTACTGTAGGTTATGTTTTCAGCCTTGGCTCAGGACCTGTCACTTGGGCCTGTAAGAAACAACATGCTATTGCATTTTCTTCAGCAGAAGCAGAGTACCGAGCAGTGGTAAATGCAATTTAGGAAGCCTTGTGGCTTCGATAGATCCTTTCAGAGTTTGGATTTCAACAGCGACATCCAACCAGCCTTTGGTGCAACAACCAAAGTGCCATCAAGCTCGCCAAAGACCTAGTTCAACATCAATGTAGCAAGAACATCGAGCTACACATGCACTTAATCAGAAAGCTCATTCGTGATCAAGTTATTGAAGTGCTCTTTTTCCCTACAAAAGATCAAGTTGCAGACATTTTCACAAAGTCTCTTACAGAAGCGAAGTTTTCCAAAATTCGATCTATGTTAGGAGTTCAAGAAGTTGTCGTTAAGGTGGGATAGACTCTAATGCCTCCTTCCTTCTCCTATTGTGTCACTATTGTAAATCCTTCAATCCTATCCCAAGTTTTTCTTAAGGGGGGATGTTAGGATATTTAGACACTTAGAAGTTAGTTAAGATCTACTTGGTCTAATGTGTCGCTAGGTAAACGTGTCTTTCTTTAGTATGCATTTGTAGTTAGGAAATCCAATGGTCACGATATGTTCCAAACATAGAGTGATTTGACGGTTCATACTCTCTTCGATCTTAACGACCATTGATCTGTGGCTTAACACCCGATTGGTCCATGATATTTATTTAAAGAGCATGGAGGTTCATTTTCCAATGATCGATTGTAATAAACTCTCTTGTAAAATCTCTCTGTAGTCTTTTTCTTTTGCATTAATAAACTACTCCAAGTGGTCGTGTTGGTTGGGGCCATGGATGCTTCCCCGTAGGGGTTTTACCATGTGAAAACATCAGTGTGTTAATCTTTGATTTGGTTATGTGAGTGGTTACTGAAGGTGTTCATCCTCTGTTAGAATACTTGTGTTGTCGAACAATGACCACCATTGGGTTCTGCACAAGTTTTAGGTTGGTGATAAGGTGTGGCTTCATTTTTAGAAAGAGTGCCTCATAGGCCCCAACATGAAGCTCAATCCATTCAGATATGGGCCTTCACCATCACGAAGGTTGTGGGTGAGAATGCTTTAGAATTGAGTATTCCCCCTTACCTTGTCTTGCACTTAGTATTTAAGGTGGAGTTTCTTCGACCATGTTTTCCACCTCGATTGGACACCTCAGAGGTGGTTGAGTATTTTGACCCAACATAACTCAACTCTAAGTACATTGAGAAGGGTATAGTGAATTAGATCATGGACGTTGTCTAAAGAACTTTCCCCATTGCTCCAACTTCTGAAAAATGGTTTCAACACATCTTTAGACCATTAAACAAGAATAATAAGTAGGCCAAAGTCCTTTCTAGTAGTGAGAACAAAACATTCTCAATACAAAACAAATCTGTAATTCTTGAAGACTGGACATAGGAGAAAGTTTCTCCTCTCGAGAAACAAGAACAATGCCCCTCACCATGTAGGGTTGACATACATGAATAAAAAAACGATGCTTCATAGAAAATATTTTCTTTAATAAGTAGCCCCACCTCCACTCTAAAGCCCCCTTTGATGAAGCTAGATCCAAATCCTCCATCTGTAGCCACGAACAAAACTCATGCATATACAAAAGAATACAATGAGAAAAAGGAAGAATGTTTGAAAAAAACCCTAAAAGGGAAAAACAAATGAGTTATTGACACAACAAAAACCAAGCAGTGTTTGCAAAACAACACCCCATGGTGAATTTGAAGCCTCTCCTCTAAAATGTAGAAGTGAAGCTGAGAAAATGTTGATCTTAAAAGAATTCATAGAAAACACTATAAGTTGATGTCTAAATTCAAAGCATTAATCAAATGGAATTTTAGGAGATCGTGGATCCCAAGAAATCGTCTACTAAAAACACATTCCACTTTGAATGTACCTTGATCCAATTATAAAAAATAATCCACTCTAAAAATATTATCATGTTTTTTTTTTTATTTACTATATAATCAATGTGGAAATCTATTCCTACCATTTCATCGAAGAAAATATTTTTTCTAAGAGAAGAAAATATAATCGTTGGATCCCTCACCTCCCCATGTGGAAAGGGGAATTGTTAACTACAAAGACAATACTTAAAACCTTATTGGGAAGGGGAATTGTTAACTATGGAGACAATACTTAAAACCTTATTGGATTTTCTTGTGGTATGCGAATACTTTAAACTTGATTTCAACTCAATAAAGATCCTATTTGTATTTTAAAAAGCACCACTTTCAGATCAATACTCTACCATGTAACACGGGTTATTGCATCAACCTTCATTATTAAAATTTAAAATAACGGAAAGGATCGACACCATGTGGTCCTTGTTATTATTATTATTAAATAGATAAATACAACTCGATACACTATTAGATAGCACACAAAAATGTGCCCCGAATGTAAATTCCTTGTATATAGGGATGGGTACAATTAAAGACAAAATTTAAATAAAAAAACACAACCAATTAAAATTAGAAAAAATAAAATTAATATTTATACCTGGTTTTGGAACTGTTTGAGGAAGCTCTCGAAGTTGTTGTTTTCCTTTCCCAAATTTAACAATGAAATACAATGAACGTTTTGCGATAATATTACGCATGGTACCTGTAAATATATGTATTGAAAAGGTTACTGTATTATAGTATTTTAACAACAAATCGTGAGAACTTCATAAAATTAACAAACTTAAGTTATCTCGTTTAAAAAATAACTCCACAAGGATTTTTTTAGATAATATAATTTTGACTAAGTATCTAATAGCAACCACAAACGTACGAGCTAATTAAACCATTTACATGGAAATAATTAATATGCATACTTATTCAACTAACTCGTGAAATGAAGAAAAATATCAAAACACAATCAAACAACATCTATGGTCACCAAATCGTCCTTATGTCCTTTATTCATGCAATAATATTATTACAGTGTTACATCGAGAAAAAGTACTTTACTTTGTTACAATCACTCAATTTTATAAAACAACACTCAATTTTATAAAACAAGAGAGACTCTTCATATTGTATAAATGATATGATATGAAATGGATCTTAACCAATAATGGATAATACTCAGTACCTATAAGATCATTCGACAAATTGTGATGGTTATGTAAACTATGTAAATGATCAACAAATATAAAGTCGAATAAAACAAGAAAAATGAGAATGTGAGGAAAATTAAATGTAATTAAAAAATGAAGAAGAGAGAAGGCTAAGAAATGGGAAGTGAAGAGCCATGGTCGTTGGCCTTCCCTTACCCCCTAGGTCTCCCTATTTCTTCAACTACTCTTATTCTCAAAGGGTTCTTCTTTTTGTCCAAGAGAGGGAGCACTAAGAGGAAGAGACCATTGTACAAGAGATTTCCGAAATCAAAACACTAATCCCATTCGAATATAGTTTTCCCAATTGGGTTTCGAGGGTAAACATTGTGTCCACATTGTCATGGAATGTCTTGCAATTATTATCTATTTGTAGTATGGCATGTGGTTTAAATTTTATGTGATTCATTGGCTACTCTCAGTTAGATTAATGGATCATAAGGCAGTCTATCAATTGTAAGTATGATGACTTTCACATGGAAATTGGTTCAAGTGAATGTGATTTTGTTTTCCTTGAGTAAGCTAATATTGGCCACTGTGCAGACCATCCCCACAGACGAATAATTCATGTCATCCATTTACTTGTGAAATAGAAATGAAGGGTTGTAATTAAGTAGTTGTTGTAACTATTTAGCCCAGTTTCTATTTTGGGAATTTCTCTCACCTCTTATAGGATATTTGGCGTTATCTCTCTATCTCAAGGCATTTTACCACCTTCTTAAATGTTTCCTCATAGCCTACACCAACCATTAATTATTTGAGCATTTTTATAAGCTCCTGGACATTTTTACATTGCCTGGGACATTTCTAAGTGATGTTGGGCATTTTACTACCTTGTTAGGCATTTTTAAATGTTGTTGAATGTTTTTAAATGATGTTCGGTGAAATTCCTCACTCTCTCGAATGGAAAAATCATCCCCACAACTAATTTTCCTTTCCAAGTCGATTTATCACTATCTGGGATGAGTTTACAATGTCTATTCATATTTTTTAATTGTTGGGATCTATCTACTCATGCCAGGCACCTCAGAAACAAGATAGACATTGAAATTGGTTGATGAGTGGAAATTTTGTTGCCTAGATGTTATCATCTTTCCTGGGTTGCTTCCCATCCACTCAAGACAAATTTGTATTCCTCTAAGAGTTTCATTCCCAATCTGGTCAACTTATGTTTCCACTTGAGTCGAATTAGCTCTGGTCTGATCGATTTTTTTTCCCATGTGGTTGGTCAATGGGAAGTCCTTCATGGACGATTTGACTTCAAGCCTAGTCGACTTGACTCCTTGCGGGTCGAGTGGCCTATCGATTAGTTGGCATTAGTGGTTGGTCATTTTCATGCACTTTGGGTTATTAAATCCATCCCCAATTCGACCTCATCTTTGTTGACTTACCTGTCATTGTTTCAAATCGTTGGGTGGATTTTTATATTTGGTTGGTCGACTTGCCTCTCCATATGACCTACTCATAGAAGGATGACTAATCCAAGAGGATCTAGAATGCTTAAAGAGGTCCAAGAGGATCCATAAATGATAAAAAATTGTTCATCTCAAATGCTATTTAAAATCATTTCATTGCACAGAGCTCAGAGAGAGCTTTCCAATGGCATAAAAATAGCCCCAAACGAAGTTGGTATGAGAAAGTTATGGCTCTTCAAATTTTTGGTCAAACAAGGTGAATAGGGAAAAAAGGGGTGAGATGTGGCACCACTAGAAGGGTGAAACATGGCACATCTATATAGGTCGTACAATGCTAACGTGGCAACACCACAGGGTGACACGTGGCAGATAGTTGATGATGTGGCATATCGTACAACTGCATTGGCAAGGTGACAAGGAAACCATACAATCTGAGTGGACCAATCAGGTCTCAAAACATGGCATGATTGTACTGGAACAAGTGGACCAATGAGATACTGCCACATGGAAATATCCCTTTGGCCTTCTATGGTTTGGTTTATCAAAAGTTTATGGGTCGACCGGAGTCGAACCCCCGACCTCTCACATTAAAATCCAATGACTTACCAATACACCACAACATATGACTTAATATTCATATGACAAATATTGTATTTGATTTTGTTTTAAGCTCTATTTGGTGGGTATATACATATACAATGTAACCATACTCCAAAGCTCGCGCGGGGGGATAACAAACTATGGACTGAACCATACTAGATTTAATATATGGTTACAACAAAATGACAATTGGGGAGAGGTCCGCGAGGTCAAACCGATGACCTCCTCCCTAGTGTACAACCGCCTTAACTAATGCACCAAAGGTTCCACATATTACGAGATACCAACCGATTTATAATTAAAGTTGATGACAAGTCTGTGCCAAGGTCGAGCCATGAGTTTGGCCAAACTAGCCTATTTAAAGGGGACATATTTCGAGACAGAGATAGAGAAAGTATAATATGGAGTACAAGACATAGAATTTCATGCCATTGTACAATATGAATTGTCTTGATTTGTGTGCCAATAGGTTGCTAGTCACGAAATTGTATTGCTTTGTGTGCCATTGAGCACCATGTCCAAACATAACCTTGTTTATACTCATTTTTCTCATTTTTCAAAGAGGCGCATGATTTTGATGTATGTTTTGTGCTACAAAGATATCTATGAAGATCTTAGTTTAGATTTCCTTGTATGAGAATTTGAGCGCATTGTTTTGTGTGAAGAAGGGGGTCATTTTGAGCCAGTTCATAATATAGTCGAGTTTATACTCATTTTTCTTAGAATTTTGAGAGAAATTCAATGGAAACCTCTATTTCTAGAATTGAGTAGTAGAATTGAAGATTGACTTCAATATTGGATTTTGTAAGTCCATTTTTATTGTAATTTTTKACATTTGAGATTAATGAAAAGTGGTTTCATTGTTGAAATGGGACTCGGAAATGTATCCTAGGAGAGGTGAATCATGTCATCAAGTATTGTCTTATTAGTTGTTTTATTTTATGTTGTGTTATCTCACATTATTTTGCAAATTATTCATCATTTCATGAGGTTTTGGATATGTAAAAGATTCACATGTGTTTTTCAAAATTGTCAATATGATCAAGAAATATTCTGAATCAAGTTAGATGTTAATATGTATCTTTAAGAGTAAAATTAACATCTAAGGATTTTCAGATCAAGTTAGTATCAAAGTTGGTTTTGACAAGTATTTTTCAAGTGAATGGGATGAGGTACAAGACACAAGTTGGTGAATGTGTTTGAAGACTCCTAGCAATATCTCTTTGTTGTGGAAGAAAACATGAGTAAATCTCTCATGAAAATAAGGCTTCAGAAGGACATGAACGGACATATTCAAAAGGAGAATTATGAATTAAGTATGCAACTAAAATCTCTCAAGGAGGAGAAGCAGAGACTTCAAGATATATTGATATGCCATGAAGGATTCCTTAGAGGTATTATTCATGAATTGGAAAGCGAGTTGCGGCTAAGGACCATATATTGGCACCATTCTATGAAGCTAGGAAAATAGAGAATGAAAAGTCTCCTATGCAAGAGAGACTATCTTCCATGAAATTTTTACAGAACGTAACCGAGGAAGATAATTCATTATATTCTTCTTTTCCCCGTCAATATGGAGAATGCTCTAGGGAAATTGAAATAAGGATAAATTTAGATGAAGAGGTCCTTCATAAGCAGTTGGTCCTGCTAGAACCACCTTCCAGCTCAAGGAAAGGTATCAAATGCAAGACATCTCTAGGAAGAGATGAGCATTCCAAAGAGGGAATGAATACATTTCCCACTAGTAATATTGGTAAGAATTTATGGTCTACATATCCATGTGTTTTATGTGGATTTAATAACTATAATATGGTGAAATGCCATAGAAGACAATCCTTGTAGAGGAATCCATCCAAGAATAAGGTTGGAAGCAAAGGACATTTTCCAAGACAGAAGAATAGGGAAAGTGGCAAGAAAGGATTATGGTTCCAAGATGGAAACAAGAACTTCTACTCTTATTGTGGTAAGAGTGGACATTGGATAGAGAAGTGTTGGACACTTTATCCAAAATTGTGTCCAAAGCAGAACTAGGAAGATGTAAAGAAATTTACAAGAAGACGAGTAGCAACCCTAAGTGAAGTTAATAGTCTTATTGAAAGATTCGACAAAGAATTATTCTTAATGGTTGGTATTAACAGTGTAATTCATGAAGACATCGAGGTATAGTTCATGGAAAGTGGCTCATCCTGCCACATGAAAGGAATGAGATCTGTTGGTCCTGAGATTAAACTTAAGGCTCAAAGGATAATGTCAGGCATCAGGAAAATTTATGAGAGTGTGTTTAAAAGTGATTTTTGTAACTCCCTTATATGAGAAAAATTCCTTAACTGAAATTAACAATGTAGCATCATAGAGGTTGTATTTTGTATCTGAGTCAAAATCGAAATATTGAATGGTGTGAAGGAAAATTGCAAAACTGTGAAACAAAGTGAGGCATCAATTACAAAGGATCTGACCTTGTTGCAGTAGAACAAAATAGATAGTGTAACCTTGAATAAAGCATAAAATATAGTAACCCACACAACAAGAAGGTCTTGATTTAATCACAGTAAATGCAGAGGAAAAACTGCTTACTCAATAAATTACTGATACAATAAGATTACAATAGTTGTTATACTAAATTGAAATCAAACATTTATCAAGGAATACATAAAGAAATGTTTAGAAATGGAAGACAAAAGAAACACATAACCCAGATTTGAACAAAACATGGAATCTTTGTCTACACTTCTATTAATACTCTATAAGGAGAGTTTTCTCTATTACAATCGGTAAGAAGCAGCCTTAAATAAGTCTTCAATCTATGTATTTATAAAAAATGGTCTCAACCCAAATGGTTGGACTTCTTATAATTTAAAAATCGTAAATATTACAATATGCAAAATTGAAAAGTTCCATTAACATCCTCCTATGTATCTTCGTCTGTTGGCAGAGATGTTTCTTCTCCTCATCCTTTAGCCTGGAGACAACTGGCATCTGATCGTGACCTACATGAGTAGTATGTGCATGTTGTCTTTACGTGTTCCCACATGTGCTTGCTTTCCCATATTTGACACACTGGATGCATCTACTCACTAACCGTACCATCAACCCAAAAGGTTCAATTGCTTCATTTGCTTCAAAAATGTATAGCTTCTTTTCTACCTAAGACAACCTCTTGTATCTTCTTTTCTCCCAAAGATGTGACCTGTAACTGCAAACTGGGATTTACTATCCATTTTTTTATTTGGATAAGATCAATTTGGTTCATTTGTTGGATGGTTGTCCTGGCTTTATGTTGTTTTTTTTCTATGTCCATCTACCCCAGGGATTTCAAGATACTATCTCCTTCAACATCAAGTAACCCTTTGTCTAGTAAAGATAATGCTTCTATACAAGCTTCATTTACCTCTCTGGCCAATCTTTTTCTTTTGGCCAGATTTGTTTCCCAGGCCTTCAAAATTATGTTGCCTCTAGTTTTCTCAGAAAGAGACAATCGAGGAACCTCTGATACATCATATTTTGGTACTAGTAAGATAGCCTCCTGAAACATAGCCCAATCTATAAGGGATTCTCTTTCTTTAATGTAAATTTTATTCAGAGAAAGGTCTACCACCTGGTAAAAATTTTGAATGGCTTCCACTTTCGTAAAAATATCTTGTTGGGTTGATTCTATCTTTTCATGTACTTCCAGTGAAAAGATATCTTGGCTTGTAGTTGCTTGATTAATTCTTTCAGTTGAGTGACTAATCCTCTATTTTCCTGTGAATTTTGATAGAGCTCATCAAGTTTTTCTTTCAGCTGTTGGATCTATTCTCTGTCATAGGCCCTGACTTGTTCAAACCCCTTGTTCATCTGATTTCTCACATCGTTCTCCATGGTCATCATCTGGTCTTGAAACTTCCTTACTAACATATTTCTTTGTTTCAACTGCTCCGCTAGATTTTCTACTGAACACTGATTGGTCGTGGCAAAGGCACCTAATGAGCCTGTCATTTCCCTAGCGAATTTTGTATCGTCTATGCCCTATCATCATACAATATTCTTTCCTTTTGAATATTGCACCATCCTTTTGATGCGTTTCTCTTTTGACTATGGCCCTCCTCTTATTTATGAAAAAGAAGTCCAAAGGAGGCATTTCTTCAGCTGAAATAGGAGTAAGATCCTTTATAAATATGACTTCGGGATTGGGATTTCCTCAACTTGACTGTAAATGTGTTAATGACATAATGGGGATACCTATATCTATGGATGGTTGTTGATATGTTGTGTTGGTAGCCAGTTTATCTGGTATAGACGACGATGTATCCTGTCCCTTTTTTAGAAAATCTTCAAGATGAGCTTTTGTTTGAGTACCTAGTGGGTTTGATAATGAAGTCTCCACTTCCTGCATTGAGGCATCAATATTATCCATATTTTCCTCAGTACTCTATTTGTTGGAGCTTCCTGCCTCCAAACCCTGAGGTGTATCTTCCTGTGTAGATGAAGGTGTTATTGGATCTTCCTGTAATATTTTTGGCAAGATATTCCTTATGTGCTTTTGAAAATTGTAGAAACTGGCTAGTTGATCTGGAGGCAGAGTTTGGACTCTACTCAATACTTCCTCGTACGACCTGGCTCCCATGAATATTTCATCCTATGGGGAAATATCGTGAACATACTTCTTTAAATTGTATTGAGACATGTGATTTTCCACGATCTTTTGTGGATCATGTCTTTTGAACTCAATATCAACTAACTTGACGTCTTCTATAGCTGCAGCCTCTACTTTCGAATGTTCGAAATCTAACAACGAAAACATGACAACCTAAAGAGGGAAGGTTGGCCATACCTTTTTCTGAGCCTCTTTCAATTCTTTGTTCATGCCCCCTATCATGGTTTGATACGCCACTTCTCGGCATACCAATCGATCTGGTAAAAACTTTGGGAGAGAATGGGGGGGAACTGAGCACCCAAAAACCTTGATGTAGGAAATGTTTTCCTCGATATACTAGTCTGTTATTTTTCCCAGGTTGGCCATGATTAGATCTGAAATCCTGGGAGGTGGGAAACCATATAGAGCGACATGAATCAACGCCACTACATAATAACAGATTTCATAGAAGAAATCTCTAGCTTTATCCTCCCACAACTTGGAGTGATAGAAATGGATGGGCTCGACACTGGTCGGGGTCCAAATCCAACTCATCAGAGGGAAAGGAGTCATATAAAAAATGGCATCCATGATGTATGTTGACATATAGAAAGGGGAAGATTTTCCTTTGGACTTCATCGAATGGTACTCTATGATTTCCTTAGCCAGATTGTTTGATAACATCTTGGCCCAGTTGAAAGAGAATCCTTCTGCCACTTCATGCATAATTGGTACCCATGCCAACAGGAAGTGAGCATAGCTCTTCTTCTCAAAAATTATACATAACATCATATCCACATAAAGCATATGGGTGTCTAATGATGTTGTGGCATATATGCCATGAGTGTCTGCTCTGAATTTCTCAGGGTGTCCCAACCAGTCCTTGATTAAATCAGGGTAGTTTTTTCCATATTGCGTGCACTCTTGTTTGTCAAACTCTATTATGAAAGCAACGTTGTAATTGTATTTAAAAATGGGGGACAATTTATACATTACCTGTATATACTCTGGTTGAAAAGACCCAACAAAAACCTTTTGTGAATTGTAGATGCTCCTGGTTGAAATGCCAAAGTTTTCTAGGGCCCAACCTATCATGTCGTTATACAACATGAGCCTCGGCCACAAGGCTATTTTGTGCAGCTCTGACTGAGCTATATGTTTGAGCTTAGTTGCATGGGTTTCGGTCACTTCGTCATCGGAATCCTCTGGGAAATTTATCAACTCGTGTTGTAGAATATCGAACACCCGAGTCCAAGATTTTACAGTATCTATGGCTCTCAGTGAGGTGTCTAACAGAACATTCGTGTTCAGATTTGTGCTTTCCCTAGCTACTTTAGCCATTTTTTTTGGTGCCATGATATTAGTGAAATCAGAACTATGTTACCTGTTACAGGGGAATGCATGAATTTCTCAGTCGACTAAAGCTTTCTATTCTGTGAGAATGAAAATAAAATTCAAAATCCAATATTCTTATTTACCTTAAGTGTATTGATTTTCAAATACCTTTACTGATGATACATTCATTTACCTTAATGAGAAAATATAGGAGACGATTTGCAATCTATATTGAAATCATTGTTGTTGATTCGTGATTAACGCCATTAATATTGGTGGTTCACGATTGGGGCCTTGGATGAAAATATTTGAAAATTTTTGACTCGCGAATTCGCGAAAAATTAATTTGAAATAAACTTGTTTAACACATTCATTAATCGTGTTTAACTTTAAGTGTTTTCGAGTTTTTGTACTTTGGGATTTTGACAGTAGCTTGAGATAGAATTCTCGAAACTCAAAACCGCGAAGTGATTAATCATCAAATAATTATTTTTTAGTTTTAATTAACCCCGCTTAATGTTTGAGGTGTTTCAGAAATTCAGACTTTGGGGTTTCAGAATGTGATGGATAGAAAATATCTTAACTCCAAAGCGCGAATTTGTTAATTAACTTTTAATCAAGATTAAATTAACTAATTGAGATTTGAAATTTTGTCAATTTACTTCTTCATGGATTTGTAAGTTAGCTTTTGTTATATTTCTGAAAGGCCATTACCTGTAGTGATGTGTCGAGGTCAGGGGGTGCCATGTGTTGTTATGACTAGGATCCTTCGAACACTTTTCAGGTATTGGAACTGTAAAGTTAAGACTTGGCGAAACGCCCGAAGCGCGAAGCTCCGAAGTGGCCTCTGGAGACTTGACTTTTTAACCATCAGGAGGATCCAAATATCGGGGGAAAAAAGGGGTCGCTCGATCAGCGGGGGAACCTTATTGACGGTGGACGTCCTGCACACTTTAAGACTAGAAGTAAATCTGATTTAACATTTGAAATATGAATTCTGAGTTATTATAAAAAGGATGAATTTCGAGAAAGTAAAGCTCAAGGCTTAGGATTTATATGTGTTCCAACAAGATGAATATTATTTATTTTCTTAGAAATTGACATAGATTTCTATGTAGGATCTGAAACTAACGCAAGAGAAGAAGAGGGTTTGGATATGTGAGATTACATCTTGAGTTGGGAGGATTTCTGGAAATATAACATATGTTATATGTTCCAGATTTGAAAGTAAATTTACTCTCAGTTTTAGCTTTCAAAGATGAAGGATATGCAATTTCATTATATAATGGACAAGTACTAGTGTATTCATAGGAAGCTAATTAGTACAAACCAATGGTTCTTGGTGTTCATAAGGAGAGACTATATAGGTTTATTGGACGACCTATAATTGGATCCAGTGGCTATTTGGATTCAATTTCATATTCAGATTTTTCATTAGAGGCATTGTCAAAGATAGGAAGTTGTGAGAATCCTTCCAGTAGTAATGGAAGAATGAGTCTGTGAAGAAGCCACCTATCTTTGTCCCCGGCTAGGTATCTAAAAACATTCGATTTTGGAAATAATTTGTAAATGTGTATATTTTTAAAATAGAAATATTAGTATGGATATGTAAATACCTTCTAAAAGTCTATTTCCATTGATGTAATAGAAGGCTTATTAGCCACTCCTTATAGAATTTCAAAAGTGAGAGGGATCTTGTAGGGATTTCTATATAGCCACTTTTAGGGAATTTTGAGAGTGAGAGGAATATTATAAGGATTTCTAAAAGCCTTTAGACAACATTGTAGACAATTGTTGTAATTATAAGCTAATGAACTACATGTGGATTGAATTGTCTATGTAATGTAATTATTATTCTGAAGTATCAAGGGAAAAGGAACGAAAGAATGCAGGGAATTGGAACATGTAGATCGAAAGCATGAAGAGAATCATAGCTAAGCATTGTCTTCCTAGATATGGTAAAGAAACAATCTTCTTTGTAAAATGAGAGAAGGTGAAATAAGTAGGCTTTATGTTATGAAAATATTCAAGATGTTATGCCATGTTCATGTAGATGTATACCTTGAGCAGAAGCAAGTAAAGTAGTACATATGTTTGTTGACAACATGGTTGGGTCTTCTTTCATAGAAGGAGAGAGGAAATGGGAAATAAATTTCATTCATAAACTCCTAAATATACATCGACAATACAAGAACAATGATTCCAAAATGGGTGAGGCATAGATCAACATTCAACTTGTTTTTTTTATGATTTTCCATATGGACTATATTTAGCAAAGAAAGAGATGGGAGTGGATGTTGCGTGAGGATTAATATTGGGATATTGTAGAGTAGAGAGTCAATAAGAAGACTTTTGTGATGAAGGTGTTGATTATTTGGGTTGGTTTTCATTGATGTCAACCTTTGAAGAAAGTCCAATAGGCAATTCTGGTAGCACAAAGGTTTGGGTAATGTACCCAAGTTTGTCTGATGTATAACAATGTGATTTTGAACATATTTGAAGGTAAGACTATTCTATATGGATATTACATGTCATTCCATTTCTGGTGGTATGTAGAATTTCACATAACTCCTCACGGCTAGAGAGTTATGGCCATGTTAAGTTGGAGAACCCTCATGAGTCATCTAGAAGCCCCAAAAGGTCAAAGTACTCAAAGTGGTTGCAAAGAAGAAATTATTTAAATAATAAAGTGAAGTGATGAGTGTACTATAAGTCAAAGTGGATGCAAATAAAATTATTTAAATAATAAATTTAATGGAGAAATTACTAAGTGGGCAAGTGGTTAGAAGTGGGTTAGCCCTAAAATAAGGAAAGTGGTTTAAGATGGTTAGAAGGTAACCCCTTGAGGAAGCTACATAAAAGTATAAATAAGAGCAAGGGTATCTCATTTAATTACACTTGAGAATATTGAATATCTACAAGTGACTGAGGTAACCAAAGGATATCTGAGGAGAATTTCAAAGGGAAGGTGAAGTAAAGAAGGCCAAAATTCAAGGGAGGATAAATTCTTTTGATGATGCTTTCTAAGGTATGTTATTTATAGGTCATCTCACCATTTTTGAAATAATTTTTTTTCTAGAATGATTCAGACCACAAAATATGGAGGTCGTTGAGGAAACATATCCAAGTAGTTGTGATACAAATTTCATCTTGTGGGTCAATGTATTTTTGGAGTTACACTCTATGGAAAATAGGGTTTGTAGTTAGTGTCGAAACTAGTCTAAAACACTTGTTTCAAGTAAAAATGTCATAACTTCTTCATAACAGATCCAAATTCAGTAAGACCAAATGTATTGGTTAGAGTACAGTCTATAGTATTCTTTGTACCATTTTCATATCCATACAACAAATATTTTGTACGGGGAACGCTCTACAATTTCTCTCTCTAGAATAAGCCATAATTCAACAAGGTATGCCATTTTTTCTATAACTCCTTTTTTGAGAGGTTCTAAGCAGTGAAACCTGGAGGAATTGTATAAAAGACACTGAAGAACATTTTGTATTATTTTCAGATATTTATTCACTACAGGTACATAGTTATGATTATTTCATGTTAGGGTTGTTGACTAATCCAAAATTAGTCACGTGAGACTAAAATAAAGTTTGGATAAAATGATAGTCTCTTGTTGTTAAAGTTAAGGAAGATTTGTAGGTATGTGATCATATACACCATGTCTATTACAGAGTTACAAATTATATTTGGATGATGAAATTGATGAGGAATTTTAGTTGAGGTACATGGTGGGTACATGGTTGAGACAAGTAGTTGATGAATTGGCACATACATGAGGTGTATAGTTGATGATGTTGGTACGTATTGATGAGTCATAGTTTATGTGTATTTGATGCATGATTGATACATATTTGGTGCATGGTTGATGCACTCATTTATGGTACAGGTTGAGGTACAGGTTGGTGCATGGTTGATGCATTTGTTTATGGTACAGGTTGATTATAGGTTGTTACAGGTTTTTTGGTGCAGGTTGATTGGTACAGGTTTACAATAGTTTATCTCACAGTGATAGTGTGACAGTGGTTCCATAATTCTACTTCTATGACAAGGCAATTGGACAGGGCATGGACAGGTGGTTGTAGCCACCTTCCGGTTATAGCCGGAGAACATAGGGTGTTGTAACATCCTTCTGGTTGTAGAAAGAGAATTGGGGAGTTAGAGCTTCCCTCGGGTTGTATCCTGAGAAACTATGGGATTGGAGCCTCCTTCTAGTTGCAGCTGGAAAACAAAGGAAGTTG
>JASDQU010012226.1:260312-270634 GCA_032191745.1 Picea mariana
AATCAGGTCTCAAAACATGGCATGATTGTACTGGAACAAGTGGACCAATGAGATACTGCCACATGGAAATATCCCTTTGGCCTTCTATGGTTTGGTTTATCAAAAGTTTATGGGTCGACCGGAGTCGAACCCCCGACCTCTCACATAGAAATCCAACGACTTACCAATACACCACAACATATGAATTAATATTCATATGACAAATATTGTATTTGATTTTGTTTTAAGCTCTATTCGGTGGTTATATACATATACAATGTAACCATACTCCAAAGCTCACGCGGGGAGATAACAAACTATGGACTGAACCATACTAGATTTAATATATGGTTACAACAAAATGACAATTGGGGAGAGGTTCGCGAGGTCGAACCGATGACCTCCTCCCTAGTGTACAACCACCTTAACCAATGCACCAAAGGTTCCACATATTACGAGATACCAACCGATTTATAATTAAAGTTGATGACAAGTATGTGCCAAGGTCGAGCCACGGGTTTGGCCAAACTAGGCTATTTAAAGGGGTCATATTTTGAGACAGAGATAGAGAAAGTATAATATGGAGTACAAGACATAGAATTTCATGCCATTGTACGATATGAATTGTCTTGATTTGTGTGCCAATAGGTTGCTAGTCACGAAATTGTATTTCTTTGTGTGCCATTGAGCACCATGTCCAAACATAACCTTGTTTATACTCATTTTTCTCATTTTTTCAAGAGGCGCATGATTTTGATGTATGTTTTGTGCTACGAAGCTATCTATGAAGATGTTAGTTTAGATTTCCTTGTATGAGAATTTGAGCGCATTGTTTTGCATGAAGAAGGGGGTCATTTTGAGCCAGTTCATAATATAGTCGAGTTTATACTCATTTTTCTTAGAATTTTGAGAGAAATTCAATGGAAACCTCTATTTCTAGAATTGAGTAGTAGAATTGAAGATTGACTTCAATATTGGATTTTGTAAGTCCATTTTTATTGTAATTTTTGACATTTGAGATTAATGAAAAGTGGTTTCATTGTTGAAATGGGACTCGGAAATGTATCCTAGGAGAGGTGAATCATGTCATCAAGTATTGTCTTATTAGTTGTTTTATTTTATGTTGTGTTATCTCACATTATTTTGCAAATTACTCATCATTTCATGAGGTTTAGGATATGTAAAAGATTCACATGTGTTTTTCAAAATTGTCAATATGATCAAGAAATATTCTGAATCAAGTTAGATGTTAATATGTATCTTTAAGAGTAAAATTAACATCTAAGGATTTTTGGATCAAGTTAGTATCAAAGTTGGTTTTGACAAGTATTTTTCAAGTGAATGGGATGAGGTACAAGACACAAGTTGGTGAATGTGTTTGAAGACTCCTAGCAATATCTCTTTGTTGTGGAAGAAAACATGAGTAAATCTCTCATGAAAATAAGGCTTCAGAAGGACATGAACGGAAATATTCAAAAGGAGAATTCTGAATTAAGTATGCAACTAAAATCTCTCAAAAAGGAGAAGTAGAGACTTCAAGATATATTGATATGTCATGAAGGATTCCTTAGAGGTATTATTCATGAATCTGAAAGTGAGTTGCGGCTAAGGACCATATATTGGCACCATTCTATGGAGAATGAAAAGTCTCCTATGCAAGAGAGACTATCTTCCATGAAATTTTTACAGAACGTAACCGAGGAAGATAATTCATTATATTCTTGTTTTCCCCATCAATATGGAGAATGCTCTAGGGAAATTGAAATAAGGATAAATTTAGATGAAGAGGTCCTTCATAAGCAGTTGGTCCTACCATAACCACCTTCCAGCTCAGGGAAAGGTATCAAATGCAAGACATCTCTAGGAAGAGATGAGCATTCCAAAGAGGGAATGAATACATTTCCCACTAGTAATATTGGTAAGAATTTATGGTCTACATATCCATGTGTTTCATGTGGATTTAATAACTATAATATGGTGAAATGCCATAGAAGACAATCCTTGCAGAGGAATCCATCCAAGAATAAGGTTGGAAGCAAAGGACATTTTCCAAGACAGGAGAATAGGGAAAGTGGCAAGAAAGGATCATGGTTCCAAGATGGAAACAAGAACTTCTACTCTTATTGTGGTAAGAGTGGACATTGGATAGAGAAGTGTTGGACACTTTATCCAAAATTGTGTCCAAAGAAGAACTAGGAATATGTAAAGGAATTTACAAGAAGACGAGTAGCAACCCTAAGTGAAGTTAATAGTCTTATTGAAAGATTCGACAAAGAATTATTCTTAATGGTTGGTATTAACAGTGTAATTCATGAAGACATCGAGGTATAGTTCATGGAAAGTGGCTCATCCTGCCACATGAAAGGAATGAGATCTGTTGGTCTTGAGATTAAACTTAAGGCTCAAAGGATAATGTCAGGCATCAGGAAAATTTATGAGAGTGTGTTTAAAAGTGATTTTTGTAACTCCGTTATATGAGAAAAATTCCTTAACTGAAATTAACAATGTAGCATCACAGAGGTTGTATTTTGTATCTGAGTCAAAATCGAAATATTGAATGGTGTGAAGGAAAATTTCAAAACTGTGAAACAAAGTGAGGCATCAATTACAAAGGATGTGACCTTGTTGCAGTAGAACAAAATAGATAGTGTAACCTTGAATAAAGCATAAAATACAGTAACCCACACAACAAGAAGGTCTTGATTTAATCACAGTAAATGCAAAGGAAAAATTTCTTACTCAATAAATTACTGATACAATAAGATTACAATAGTTGTTATACTAAATTGAAATCAAACATTTATCAAGGAATACATAAAGAAATGTTCAGAAATGGAAGACAAAAGAAACACATATCCCAGATTTGAACAAACCATGGAATCTTTGTCTACACTTGTATTAATACTCTATAAGGAGAGTTTTCTCTATTACAATCGGTAAGAAGCAGCCTTAAATAAGTCTTCAATCTATGTATTTATACAAAATGGTCTCAACCCAAATGGTTGGACTTCTTATAATTTAAAAATAGTAAATATTACAATATGCAAAATTGAAAAGTTCCATTAACATCCTCCTATGTATCTTCATTTGTTGGCAGAGATGTTTCTTCTCATCATCCTTTAGCCTACAGAAAACTGGCATCTGATCGTGACCTACATGAGTAGTATGTACTTGTTGTATTTACTCGTTCCCACATGTGTTTGCTTTCCCATATTCGACACACTGAATGCATCTACTCACTAACCGTAGCACCAACCCAAAAGGTTCAATTGCTTCATTTGATTCAAAAATGTATAGCTTCTTTTCTACCTAAGGAAACCTCTTGTATCTTCTTTTCTCCCAAAGATGTGACCTGTAACTGCAAACTGGGATTTACTATCCATTTTTTTATTTGGATAAGATCAATTTGGTTCATTTGTTGGATGGTTGTCCTGGCTTTATGTTGGTTTTTTTCTATGTCCATCTACCCCAGGGATTTCAAGATACTATCTCCTTCGACATCAAGTAACCCTTTGTCTAGTAAATATAATGCTTCTATACAAGCTTCATTTACCTCTCTGGCCAATCTTTTTCTTTTGGCCAGATTTGTTTCCCAGGCCTTCAAAATTATGATGCCTCTAGTTTGCTCAGAAAGAGACAATCGAGGAACCTATGATGTATCATATTTTGGTACTAGTAAGATAGCCTCCTGAAACATAGCCCAAGCTGCAAGGGCTTCTCTTTCTTTAATGTAAATTTTATTCATAGAAAGGTCTACCACCTGGTAAAAATTTTGAATGGCTTCCACTTTCGTAAAAATATCTTGTTGGGTTGATTCTATCTTTTCATGTACTTCCAGTGAAAATATATCTTGGCTTGTAGTTTCTTGATTAATTTTTCTGGTTGAGTGACTAATCCTCTATTTTTCTGTGAATTTTGATAGAGCTCATCAAGTTTTTCTTTCAGTTGTTGGATTTGTTGTCTGTCATAGGCCCTGACTTGTTCAAACCCCTTGTTCATCTGATTTCTCACATCCTTCTCCATGGTCATCATATGGTCTTGAAAATTCCTTACTAACATATTTCTTTGTTTCAGCTGGTTCGCTAGATTTTCTACTGAACACTGATTGGCCGTGGAAAAGGCACCTAATGAGCCTGTCATTTCCCTAGCGAATTTTGTATCGTCTATGCCCTATCATCATACAATATTCTTTTCCTTTTGACTATTGCACCATCCTTTTGATGCATTTATCTTTTGACTATGGCCCTCCTCTTCTTTCTGAAAAAGAAGTCCGAAGGAGGCATTTCTTCAGCTAAAATAGGAGTAAGATCCTTTATAAATATGACTTCAGGATTGGGATTTCCTCGAATTGACTATAAATGTGTTAATGACATAATGGGGATACCTATATCTGTGGACGGTTGTTGATGTTTTGTTGGTATCCAGTTTATCTAGTATAGACGATGATGTATCCTGTCCCTTTTTTAGAAAAGCTTCAAGATGAGCTTTTGTTTGAGTACCTAGTGGGTTTGATAATGAAGTCTCCACTTTATGCATTGAGGCGTCAATATTATCCATACTTTCCTCAGTACTCTATTTGTTGGAGATTCCTGCCTTCAAACCCTGAGGTGTATCTTCCTGTGTAGATGAAGGTGTTATTGGATCTCCCTGTAATATTTTTGGCAAGATATTCCTTATGTGCTTTTGAAAATTGTAGAAACTAGCTAGTTGATCTAGAAGCAGAGTTTGGACTCTACTCAATACTTCCTCGTATGGCCTGGCTCCCATGAATATTTCATCCTATGGGGAAATATTGTGAACATACTTCTTTAAATTGTATTGAGACATGTGATTTTCCATGATCTTTTGTGGATCATGTCTTTTGAACTCAATATCGACTAACTTGACGTCTTCTAGAGCTACAGCCTCTACTTTCGAATGGCTGAAATCTAACAACGAAAACATGCCAACCTGAAGAGGGAAGGTTGTCCATACCTTTTTCCGAGCCTCTTTTAATTCTTTGTTGATGCCCCCTGTCATGGTTTGATACGCCACTTCTCGGCATACCAACCAATCTAGTAAAAACTTTGGGAGAGCATGGGGGGGAACCGAACACCCAAAAACCCTGATGTAGGAAATGTTTTCCTCGATATACTAGTCTGTCATTTTTCCCAGGTTGGCCATGATTAGATCTGAAATCCTGGGAGGTGGGAAACCGTATAGGGCAACATGAATCAACATCACTACATAATAACAGATTTCATAGAATAAATCTCTAGCTTTATCCTCCCACAGATTGGAGTGATAGAAATGGATGGGATCAACACTGGTCGGGGTCCAACTCCATCTCATCAGAGGGAAAGGAGTCATATAACAAATGGAATCCATGATGTATGTTGACATATAGAAAGGGAAAGATTTTCCTTTGGACTTCATCGAATGGTACTCTGTGATTTCCTTAGCCAGATTGTCTGATAACATCTTGGCCCAGTTGAAAGAGAATCCTTCTGCCACTTCATGCATAATTGGTACCCATGCCAATAGGAAGTGAGCAGAGCTCTTCTTCTCAAAAATTCTACATAACATCATATCCACATAAATCATATGGGTGTCTAATGATGTTGTGGCATATATGCCATGAGTGTCTGCTCTGAATTTCTCAGGGTGTCCCCACCATTCCTTAATTAAATGAGGGTAGTTTTTTCCATATTGCGTGCACTCTTGTTTGTCAAACTCTATTATGAAAGCAACGTTGTAATTGTATTTAAAAATGGGGGACAATTTATACATTACCTACATATACTCCGGTTGAAAAGACCCAACAAAAACCTTCTGTGAATTGCAGATGCTCCTGGTTGAAATGCCAAAGTTTTCTAGGGCCCAACCTATCATGTCGTTATACAACATGAGCCTCGGCCGCAAGGCTATTTTGTGTAGCTCTGACTAAGCTATATGTTTGAGCTTAGTTGCATGGGTTTCGGTCACTTCGTCATCGGAATCCCCTGGGAAATTTATCAACTCGTGTTGTAGAATATCGAACACCTGAGTCCAAGATTTTACAGTATCTATGGCTCTTAGTGAGGTGTCTAATAGAACATTCATGTTCAGATTTGTGCTTTCCCCAGCTGCTGCTTTAGCCATTTTTGTGGTGCCATGATATTAGTGAAATCAGAACTGTGTTACCTGTTACACGGGAATGCGTGAATTTCTCAGTCGACTAAATCTTTCTATTCTGTGATAATGAAAATAAAATTCAAAATCCAATATTCTTATTTACCTTAAGTGTATTGATTTTCAAATACCTTTACTGACGATACATTCATTTACCTTAATGAGAAAATATAGGAGATGATTTGCAATCTATATTGAAATAATTGTCGTTGATTCGTGATTAATGCCATTAATATTGGTGGTTCACGATTGGGGCCTTGGATGAAAATATTTGAAAATTTTTGACTCGCGAATTTGCGAAAAATTAATTCAAAATAAACTTGTTTAACACATTCATTAATCGTGTTTAGCTTTAAGTGTTTTTGAGTTTTTGTACTTTGGGATTTTGATAGTATCTTGAGATAGAATTCTTGAAACTCGAAACCGCGAAGTGATTAATCATCAAATAATTATTTTTTAGTTTTAATTAACCCCGCTTAATGTTTGAGGTGTTTCGAAAATTCGGACTTTGGGATTTCAGAATGTGATGGATAGAAAATATCTTAACTCCAAAGCGCAAATTTGTTAATTAACTTTTAATCAAGATTAAATTAACTAATTGAGATTTGAAATTTTGTCAATTTACTTCTTCATGGATTTGTAAGTTAGCTTTTGTTATATTTCTGAAAGGCCATTACCTGTAGTGATGTGTCGAGGTCAAGGGGTGCCATGTGTTGTTATGACTAGGATCCTTCGAACACTTTTCGGGTATTGGAATTGTAAAGTTAAGACCCGGCGAAACGCCCGAAGCGCGAAGCTCCGAAGTGGCCTCTAGAGACTTGACTTTTTAACCATCAGGAGGCTCCAAATATCGGGGGGAAAAAGGGGTCACTCGATCAGCGGGGGAACCTTATTGACGATGGGCGTCCTGTGCACTTTAAGACTAGAAGTAAATCTGATTTAACATTTGAAATCTGAATTCTGAGTTATTATAAAAAGGATGAATTTCGAGAAAGTAAATCTCAAGGCTTAGGATTTATATGTGTTCCAACAAGATGAATATTATTTATTTTCTTAGAAATTGACATAGATTTCTATGTAGGATCTGAAACTAACGCAAGAGAAGAAGAGGGTTTGGATATGTGAGATTACATATTGAGTCAGGAGGATTTCTGGAAATATAACATATGTTATATGTTCCAGATTTGAAAGTAAATTTACTCTCAGCTTTAGCTTTCAAAGATGAAGGATATACAATTTGATTATATAATGGACAAGTACTAGTGTATTCAGAGGAAGCTAATTAGTACAAACCAATCGTTCTTGGTGTTCATAAGGAGAGACTATATACGTTTATTGGACAACCTATAATTGGATCCAGTGGCTATTTGGATTCAATTTCATATTCAGATTCGTCATTAGAGGCATTGTCAAAGATAGGAAGTTGTGAGAATCCTTCCAGTACTAATGGAAGAATGAGTCTGTGAAGAAGCCACCTATCTTTGTCCCCGGATAGGTATCTAAAAACATTCGATTTTGGAAATAATTTGTAAATGTGTATATTTTTAAAATAGAAATAATAGTATGGATATGTAAATACCTTCTAAAAGTCTATTTCCATTGATGTAATAGAAGGCTTATTAGCCACTCCTTATAGAATTTCAAAAGTGAGAAGGATCTTGTAGGGATTTCTATATAGCCACTTTTAGGGAATTTTGAGAGTGAGAGGAATCTTATAAGGATTTCTAAAAGCCTTTAGACAACATTGTAGACAATTGTTGTAATTATAAGCTAATGAACTGCCTGTGGATTGAATTGTCTATGTAATGTAATTATTATTCTGAAGTATCAAAGGAAAAGGAATGAAAGAATGTAGGGAATTGGAACATGTACATTGAAAGCATGAAGAGAATCATAGCTAAGCATTGTCTTCCTAGATATGGTAAAGAAACAATCTTCTTTGTAAAACGAGAGAAGGTGAAATAAGTAGGCTTTATGTTATGAAAATCTTCAAGATGTTATGCCATGTTCATGTAGATGTATACCTTGAGCAGAAGCAAGTAAAGTAGTACATATGTTTGTTGACAGCATGGTTGGGTCTTCTTTCAGAGAAGGAGAGAGGAAATGGGAAATAAATTTCATTCATAAACTCCTAAATATACATCGACAATACAAGAACAATGATTCCAAAATGGGTGAGGCATAGATCAACATTCGACTTGTTTTTTTTATGATTTTCGAGATGGACTATATTTAGCAAAGAAAGAGATGGGAGTGGATGTTGCGTGAGGATTAATATTGGGATATTGTAGAGTAGAGAGTCAATGAGAATACTTTTGTGATGAAGGTGTTGATTATTTGGGTTGGTTTTCATTGATGTCAACCTTTGAAGAAAGTCCAGTAGGCAATTCTGGTAGCACAAAGGTTTGGGTAATGTACCCAAGTTTGTTTGATGTATAACGGTGTGATTTTGAATATATTTGAAGGTAAGACTATTCTATATGGATATTACATGTCATTTCATTTCTGGTGGTATGTAGAATGTCACATAACTCCTCACGGCCAGAGATTTATGGCCATGTTAAGTTGGATAACCCTCATGAGTCATCTAGAAGCCCCAAAAGGTCAAAGTACTCAAAGTGGTTGCAAAGAAGAAATTATTTAAATAATAAAGTGAAGTGATGAGTGTACTATAATTCAAAGTGGATACAAAAGAAATTATTTAAATAATAAAGTTAATGGAGAAATTACTAAGTGGGCAAGTGGTTAGAAGTGAGTTAGCCCTAAAATAAGGAAAGTGGTTTAAGATGGTTAGAAGGTAACCCCTTGAGGAAGCTACATAAAAGTATAAATAAGAGAAAGGGTATCTAATTTAATTACACTTGAGAATATTGAATATCTACAAGTGACTGAGGTAACCAAAGGATATCTAAGGAGAATTTCAAAGGGAAGGTGAAGTAAAGAAGGCCGAAATTCAAGGGAGGATAAATTCTTTTGATGATGCTTTCTAAGGTATGTTATTTATAGGTCATCTCACCATTTTCGAAATAAAAAATTTTCTAGAATGATTCAGACCACAAAATATGGAGGCCATTGAGGAAACATATCCAAGTAGTTGTGATACAAATTTCATCTTGTGGGTCAATGTATTTTTGGAGTTACACTCTATGGAAAATAGGGTTTGTAGTTAGTCTCAAAACTAGTCTAAAACACGTGTTTCAAGTAAAAATGTCATAACTTCTTCATAACAGATCCAAATTCAGTAAGACCAAATGTATTGGTTAGAGTACAGTCTCCAATATTCTTTGTACCATTTTCATATCCATACAACAAATATTTTGTATGGGGAACGCTCTACAATTTCTCTCTTTAGAATAAGCCATAATTCAACAAGGTATGCCATTTTTTCTATAACTCGTTTTTTGAGAGGTTCCAAGCAGTGAAACCTGGAGGAATTGTATAAAAGACACTGAAGAACATTTTGTATTATTTTCAGATATTTATTCACTACAGGTACATAGTTATGATTATTTCATGTTAGGGTTGTTGACTAATCCAAAATTAGTCATGTGAGACTAAAATAAAGTTTGGATAAAATGATAGTCTCTTGTTGTTAAAGTTAAGGAAGATTTGTAGGTATGTGATCATATACACCATGTCCTTTATAGAGTTACAAATTATATTTGGATGATGAAATTGATGAGGAATTTTGGTTGAGGTACATGGTTGAGACAAGTAGTTGATGAATTGGCTCATACATGAGGTGTATAGTTGATGATGTTGGTACATATTGATGAGTCATAGTTTATGTGTATTTGATGCATGATTGATACATATTTGGTGCATGGTTGATGCACTCATTTATGGTACAGGTTGATGCATTTGTTTATGGTACAGGTTGATTACAGGTTGTTACAGGTTTTTTGGTGCAGGTTGATTGGTACAGGTTTACAATAGTTTATCTCACAGTGATAGTGTGATAGTGGTTCCATAATTCTACTTCTATGACAAGGCAATTGGATGGGGCATGGACAGGTGGTTGCATCCACCTTCCGGTTATAGCCAGAGAACATAGGGTGTTGTAGCATCCTTCTGGTTCTAGAAAGATAATTGGGGAGTTGGAGCTTCCCTCAGGTTGTATCCTGAGAAACTATGGGATTGGAGCCTCCTTCGAGTTGCAGCTGGAAAACAAACGAAGTTGGTGCCTCCAATGA
>JASDQU010012228.1:367-37044 GCA_032191745.1 Picea mariana
TCATATTCATCCTTTGGAGGCTTATTGGGTATTGTCGGGAGAATTTTGTAGCATCTCATATCTTTTATCTTGGAGCCATCTCATGTTATTCTAGATCTGCTTCTATATTGTATCAGGTTCTTGCTCTTCTTAATAAAAATGTCAGAGTTGTGCTTTGGAGTTCCATATCTTGTGTATTGATTAGTATTGAGTATATCTTCATGAATTGTTTTGAATAACTGAAAATAACCCTAAGGCCAAAATTTAAGAGGCGAACCTTCATACACAAACAAACAAACAGTTAATTTAGTGGTGAGCTAGTGTTCCCAAGAGAAAAATTGGACTGGGAACATTACAGTGGTATCAGAGCTCCGATCCTCCCATCCTGTGAGGATTAGCGCATGTAGAAGTTCAGTGGTATCTATATAGGCAGAAGGAAGAAATAGACAAGTGAAACAGAATCCGAGATGGAGGGTTCAGGTGATGACATTGAGCCACATGGCTTAGCATTCTTGGCACAAGAGTTCCACAAGTCTATAAACCAGACAGAAAGTAAATTAGTCACCTACATACAAGAAAACCATGAAACACATTGTAGGTACCAGGTCGTGATAACTGATACCTTGAGGAAGGTAGATGAAAACCAGACAAAGATAGCAGCAATGTTGATGGACATGAGTCACAAAGGGAAAGGTCCAGAGGCATATGACAATAGGGAAACAGGTGGATCTCATGGAGGGAACATGTATCATTTAGAGAATATTCCCTATCATCATTCCGAGGGGATCCATGGAGGGGGAGCACCACATGGACATATAGGTATCAGGACTACTCCTAGACCGTACTTGCCCACGTTCACAAATGAATATACACTACATGAACCCATGGATGACTTTGTTGAGCAAATGGCACAATGTACCAGGGAGTACAATGATTTGAGTATGACAATTCAGAGACAGATGACCCTAGATCAGTACTGTCAACTCAAATTCAAAAGAAAACCTAGGCTGAACCATAGGAGCAACTATGAGTTTGATCACAGGGCTGGGAAGATGGATATTCCCTACTTTGATGGATCAACCAAGATGACTACACATGCTTGGGTACAAAATCTAGACACTTATCTGTAGCTTAATCCTATGAGGGAGATGGAGGCCATCAATTTTTCCACCATGTATTTGGATGGCAAGGCTCATGATTGGTGGTATCATGGATTGACCACACTGGGCCATAATCAGATAGTGGCATACACAGAGTTTACTCAGAGACTCATTGACAGGTTTGACCAGGGGAATCCTGAGTTACATTTTCGAGAGCTCACACGGCTCAGACAGACAGGAGAACCAGAGGTGTACATGGAGGAATTCCAGAGGCTAGCAGTCATGGTGTAGGATGTGTCACAGACCAGACTCATGATGCTCTTCACTGAGGGGTTGATGGAACCCTTGAAGGGTTGGGTAAAGGATTTTAATCCTACCAACCAACAGGATGCTATCTGGAGGATGAAAGACCTAGGACCAAATACAAAACCAAAATTTGTGCCTAGACCACCTCTTAAAATAGGGGGAAGAGATCAGAGACCTCCAATTAACCTAGGGGGACGTGACCCAAGGGGGTTTGACAGGGGAAGATGTAGGATGGATGAGAATACTAGAAGAGAATTAAGGAGAAAGCAGCTATGCCACACATGCAAGGAGCCATGGAACCCATCCCACAAATGCATGGGTCGTGGCCAAGTGCATTACATAGAGGTGACATCTGGCAATGAAGAGGATGAGGATTTCGGCCACATACAGAACATAGAGGCAGACACCACTGAAACTGCAAAGGAGGAGGCTACAAGTCATGACAGTACGGTAGAAGAGAGAGCTACTTTGGCATCCATTAGTGGAATGCCCAAGTACAACACCTTCATAATGAGAGGGGTCTTGAAGGAGAAAAAGGTGTTAGTGTTGATTGATGGGGGAGCCTCTCACAACTTCATTGACTCAGCGTTGCTACAGAGGAGGCATATACCCACAGTTGAATTTGAAGGATTCAAGGTGGAGGTAGCAGGTGGAATCACCATGCCTTGTAATAGGTACATTCCAGGCATGAAGCTTACATTGGGGAGAAATGATTTGGTACAGGATGTTTATGTGATGGACCTTCCAGACACAAACATAATCCTTGGAGTACAGTGGCTCAGTACGGTGGGGCCTGTCACTACCAACTACAAGACCATGGAAATGCCTTTCACAGAGGAGGGTGGACGAAAGGTGGTCCTCAGAGGCATAACAGGTAACTCAGCCAAGGTAGTCACAACCAAGAGGATGGAGGCCATTTTCAGGAGAGATGAGATCGTGTATGCTATTGAGTGAAAGATTTTGGCACGTGTAGACAAGAAGGGTAAAATTCACTACACACCAGAGATTCAAGAAATCATTGACAAACACGGTAAGGTGTTTGGACCTATCCCACCAGGTGTACCACCCAACAGGGGATTTGAGCATATCATTGAGTTGGAGGAAGGAACAAAACCAGTCATCACCATGCCTTACAGACACCCAAATAAGTATAAGGATGAAAAATAAAAGGCAATCAAGGAGCTCTTCGACATGGGGCACATCAGACCAAGTTCTAGCCCTTTTGCATCTTCAGTGGTGTTGGTCAAAAAGAAGGACGGAACCATGCGCATGTGCATTGACTTCAAAGCACTAAACAAGAAGACAATAAAAAACAAGCATCCAATTCTAGGGATTGATGAGCTATTGGATGAGCTCCATGGGGCTATTTATTTCACTAAGATTGATCTGCGCTCTGGGTACCATCAAATCAAAATAAGCGAGGAGGACATCCCGAAAACTGCTTTCAGGTGTCATTATGGACACTATGAGTTCTTGGTGATGCCTTTTAGGCTAACCACTACCCCAGCCACGTTCCAGTCATGTATGAACCATGCCTTCAACAAACAGTTGAGGAAGCATTTCTTGGTATTCTTTGATGACTTACTGATCTATAGCAAGACGTGGGAGGAACATCTTCGGCATGTGGACCAGATATTGACTATCATGGGGGATCAATCACTGTATGCCAAGGAATCCAAATGTGAATTTGGAATGACAGAGGTCCTCTACTTGGGTCATATTATTGTGGTGAAAGGAGTACAGGTGCATCAGGAGAAGATTCAAGCCATAATGGAGTGGCCTACACTTAAAACCCTTACAGAGTTGAGAGGATTTCTAGGCATTTTCACTTATTACAAGAAGTTTGTCAAAGGGTTCTCACAACTTTGTGCACCTTTGACCGATCTGACCAAGAAGGGAGCTTTCAAATGAAGTGAGGAAGCCTAATTTACATTTGACAAGATGAAAAAAGTGATGAGCACATGCCCAGTTTTGGCCTTACTAGATTTTGGCCAACCTTTCACTATGGAGTGTGATGCCTCAGGAGAAGGCATTGGGGTCGTACTGATGTAGAATAGGAACCCTCTTGCCTATGAGAGCCGAAAACTCAGGGGACCTGAGTTACTTTACACCATCTATGACAAAGAGATGTTGGCCATCATGCACGCCTTGGCCAAATTCAGGCAATACTTGGTCGGTGGTAGATTTGTGGTGAAATCGGACCACAATAGCCTTAAGTACTTCCTGAAGCAGAAGGACTTAAATGAAAGGAAACAAAAATGGGTCAGCAAGATACAGGCCTATGACTTTTACATTGAATTCGTCAAAGGGAAAAACAATGTGGTGGCAGATGCATTATCCAGGAGGCCATCAATCAATGCCATGACAAATGTATCAGTTGATTGGAAGGACCTCCTTGTGATAGAATACTCAAAAAACCAGTTTGCTTTTCAGGTGATGGATGGGAAAATACAAGATGATAACTTCAGGGTCATCAATGGCATTATCTATTACAAGGGCTGAATATTTCTAGTTTCTGAATCAGCCTTCAAGGCTAAGATATTACAGGCATGTCATGACTCATCGATGGTAGGGCACAAAGGGATTGGCAAGACATACAGGCAAGTAAGGGAGAGGTTCTCATGGAAGGGCCTCAAAGAGGATGTGATGAATCATGTCAAGGAATGCACTACTTTCTAAGACGAGCACACTCACCCAGTAGGACTAATGCAACCCTTACCCATCCCAGAGCGCAAATGGGAGAGCACCTCCATGGACTTCATCACAAGGTTGCCAAGGGCGCAAGGTAAGGACTATATTTTTGTATTGGTGGACAGGTTGACGAAATTTTCACACTTCTTCTCCATTGCTACAGACTTCAGTGCAGCACATGTGGCCGAGTTTTTTTTCAGAGAGGTCTTCAGACTACATGGGCTACCCAAAACCATTGTTAGTGACAGGGATAGTCGATTTATGAGTACGTTTTGGCAGGAGTTATTCAGGCTGGTTGGTACGGATTTGACCCCTATCACTAGCTATCATCCTCAAATAGACAGGCAAACCAAAATAGTCAATAAATGGGTAGAAGGCCATCTCAAGAACTATGTAGCAGGGCAGCAAAAGGCATGGGTCAGGTGGCTACACTTGGGGTAAGATTGTTACAACACCACCCATCACATGTCCATAGGCATGACCCCATTCAGGGTGTTGTACAGTTATGACCCACTCTCTTTTGTAGAGATTGCTTTTGGTGACAGCAAAGCCCCCATGGTATAGGATTGGGTACAGTAGAGTTAGGACATCCTCAGGGAGTTGAAGGATCATTTACAGAAGGCACAGAATCAGCAGAAGGTCCAAGCAGATAAACACAAGGTAGAGCATACCTTTGAGGTTGGTGACTTAGTCTACCTAAGGCTCCAACCGTACCGATAGGCTTGTATAAAAAGAAGTGGAGCAGAAAATCTTCAACCTCGTTTCTTTGGGCCCTACAGGATCAACAAAAAGGTAGGGGTCGTAGCTTATGAGCTGGAGCTCCCACAGGGTAGCAGGATACACAATGTTTTCCACATGTCTTGCCTAAAGAGGGGCCATCGACCAACACATCACCCCATTGGAGGTGTTTCCACCTCTAGATGAAGAGGGGCAATTGGTTATGGTACCGAAGCATATATTGGAGGTTTGAGAGAAGAAGCTCCGGAAGAGAAGCATCAAAGAATACCTGATCAAATGGAAGGCTTTTCCCATTGAGGATGCCATGTGGGAGAATGAACAAGTGGTATGGGAAACATGTTTGGAATTGCTTGTGGACAAGCAATTTCTAGCAGGGAAGATTGTAATGTCCCCCACCTCTTGATGAAGAGGTCCAGGAAGACTTAGTGGTATAGACATCCCCACTATACCATAGTCTCATACAACATTGGGAAAGGTCAACTAACTCAATGTTATATTTTGAAGCTAACTTGGGGAAAAGGGAAAAAGGATAAAAAGTAACTCAATGAAGAATTAGAACGCTGGAGGTTGAGTTCGGAGTTGAACCCAGGGTTTAAAATAACTCAACAAGGAAATATAATGGAAGTATAAAGGAAAGGCTAGGGCGCACCTTTCACTCATCTTGGATTTTGGTATTTGCTTGTTGAGCTCTTGAGCACATAGTTTTAAGGATTTTGAGATTACAAACCCTAGAGAACAACTCAGTGGTGAAATATTCCACTCACCTTGTTTGAAGCTTGGTCTCGGGGATGAAATACTCCACCTACACCATTATACACTCATCACAGGTTCCATCATCGATTCAGGAGGGCAGCAGGGTCGTACCATTCAGGGTTTTCCAGCAGGGGCGCACCATTACATAAGGAGAAGTTCGATCCCACATTGTAAGAGAGCCTTGAGACATTCTAGCACTTGGGTTTTGCTTGCAGGACCTTACTCATTAGTTTGGAGGTATCTTGTAGGAGTTACTTTGGCCATATTATTAGCTACAGATTTGGGACAGCTTTGAAAGAAGAAGGATGTATTGGTGATTCATATCTTCTCAGATCTAGGGGGTCATACCTCAGATCTGATTGTGAGACTTCTCCAGGTGACTTGTGGCAGCCCGATCTATCATCCTAGAGATTTTCAGGGATTTTGGAGTTCTCTTTCATCTTGGCCGAATTATTGGCACTTCAGGCTTTCAGGAGGGCACAACCTTGGTTAGGGTTTTAGCAGTTTGGAGGAGAAAGACTCAGCATTTGGGCTTCACACTTCAGAGAGGGATTTCCCTTGCCCTGATCTACCTTTTGGTGGAGTTTGGCATCACTTAGATGTCTTCTTTAGTTGGGCCGAAACCTTGGCCTTCTCATCCATCCAACAGGATGTGCCAGCAGCTAAGGGGGTTGGACGTAACCCTAGTTGTTTTGTATTTGGTCCTTCATCTCATATTCAACCTTTGGAGGCTTATTGGGTATTTTCTGGAGCATTTTGTAGAAACTCATATCTTTTATCTTGGAGCCATATGATGTTATTCCATATCTGCTTCTATATTGTATCAGGTTCTTTCTCTTCTTAATAAAAAGGTCATATCTGTTCTTTGGAGTTCCATATCTTGTGTATTGATTAGTATTGAGTATATCTTCATGAATTGTGATGAATAACTGAAAATAACCCTAAGGCCAAAATTTAAGAGGCCAACCTGCATACATAAACAAACAAATAGTTAATTCAGTGGTGAGCTAGTGTTTCCAAGCGAAAAATTGGCCTGGGGACATTACAAATTGGTCCCATATGTCATCGTATAAGTGGTTTCCATGTGTGATCATATAAGTGGAGGAATAAAACCTAGAAAAAATGGTTAAGTAAGGGAAAATGTGGACAAGAGGTGGGGATGCAGGTCGTGAGGGAGGAGATAGAGGGGAGGGAATGTGGATGCAAAGTGAGGGATGAGGAGTGAGGGAGAAGTGTAGGTATGCATGGAGGAGGTCCTCATGAAGGAGTGAGGGAGAAGAGAGAGGGAAGGGAATTAAAATGGTTAAGTGTGGGTGAGTGGGGAGAGGGATGAGTGGAGAGGGAGTAAGGGAGTGTGGTGTGGAGTGAGGGAAGCGGGGTGTAGTTCTGCATGTATTGTAGGTACGCAGGGAGAAGTGAGGGGAATTGGGGATGGAGAACCAAGAAAATCAATGAAGTATGGAAGAGTGGAACTAAGAGTACTTAGAATAGTACCCGGAATAAAAAATGGGGTTATAAGATAATTAGCATGGTTCTAAGAATTTAATGTGGTTCCAAAAACATGGGCATGGTTCCAAAAAATCATAGTTCCAATAAAATTAGTTGTGTTGCACATGGAAAATCGCTCTTTGGGAAATTGAACAAAAACCTGGATATCTTGAGCATACAGACTCAATTTTAATATGTAAAATGCATGACGAAGCTAAGTCTAAGGGATACACTATGAATTGATAATATTTCAAAATTCCCTTCTTCTGATGTCGATTTCTTTTTTTTGTTATTCCAAGGGCGGGAAATCTAGTTGATCAAATTTTTTATCAACAATAGGTCACACACAAATATGTATAGGATAGATTTAGATATCTAACTTCATTATATCCATCTCAAATTTTTTCTCAATTGATTAAAAAATTTCATAATTTTTTTATTTATTCCTATTAATATTTATAATGCATTTTCAAGGAAATATAAGGGATTTAGAGTTACCTTCAACGTTACAAGCCATAGTTTTCTTGTTGCTTCCTTGTTCCTGCAAACTCTAGCATTAGGGCTTTACTCTCTCTACTATTTCACAATGGGATTTTTTTTAGAAATGGATAATCATTGGCTTTGTGTATTTGCATATAGGGATGTGGGTATCTATTGGATTAGGATCACTCACTACATTAAATCTCAAGTCATGTCATAGTCGGTCGTTCTATAGTAAACTTGCACCAATTCATTTTTTACTGTAAAGCACACCATTTGGTGAGGTTAATATAGTTATACCCATCATTACATATTTACTATATTATGTGCATCATTAAATCTAAAAACATTTTATTAAAACCTCATAAATCTAGCTTGTGCTCTATATAGTAACAAATGCACCGACACATCATTATTGTATAGTTCTTGTTTTTTGAAAAATGCTTTTTTGTTTAGCGGTGCACACTATACAATAATGATGCATCGGTTCATTTGTTACTATATAGTGCACTGCTTGGATATAATAAAATGTTTTCAGATTTAATGGTGCACACAATATGGTAAATATGCATTGGTGTGTATCATTGTATTAAGTGCACTAGTGCATATTATTGTACTTTATGCACCACCTAACTCGAAAATAGTTTTAGCCTGAAATTATTTACCTAGTTTGTAAAACATATTTCATAATTTGTGTATTTCAATATGCAAGTATTTTATTGATAGAAGATGGCTAATAGAAGATTAGGGAAAAAAATTTATAGCAATGAGCACGAGGGAAGCACATCCCAATAAGAGAACATGGAAATTTTTTTGTAATTTTAATATAAAAGTAATATATTTGAATTATCTATAGGTTTAAATGATGTGTATTGGTTAATATGTGTCATGTAAAGAAAAAACTTGAAGAAAATTGATAGTATTGTTCACAATCTGAGTGGAAAAACACGTAAATTTTTTATGGAAATGTTGCAAAGAAAGGAATTAGGTGGATCAAAAGGCGATCAACGTGAATTTTTTACTTTCCTTTTTACTAATTATGTACTTCTTAACAATAATTGATAACATGTTTCAAACATTCAATTTCACATTTTTCAATGTTGTGCAGGGATCAACAACAAGGGAATAGAAGGTCATCCTAAGAAGATAAAAATTATGAAGGATGTAAATGATGATGGATTGGTCCTTAGTTCATCTGGAGTGGTGATGGAAGTTAATGAGAGGGGGTAACTCTTGTAAAAATATGAGTGATATAGTGGAAAAAAAGATATAAACATGTTTTTCACTTACAATACAAAAATCAATCAGATGACTCCAAGAATTTTCGATTGTTCTATTGCTACAGAAAAGAAAACCGAATGGAACCCATTCAACACATAAGACAAGATTACATGGTAGAAAAAGGTTTATAACAAAGTTTGTGAGTACTTGATTTTTCCTTACATACGATTTCATATTTGTTGTGATGTTTATATTTTAATTAATTTGCAATCATCCATGGACTTTTTCTAATATGCGCTAACATACAAATAAGAGTCATCCCAACATTTGACTGACAATGGATGAAGTGTGGGGTGTGAGTATATGTTTGATTATCAAAGGTTAATTGAACAATTTAGAAGTAGCTATGTTGTTTTACTTACCTTATTTTATAATTAACGAAACAACAAGAAAACTTTAATTACATCTATGTTTTGATGGCATATAAAACTCGCATAAAACAAAGTATGGAGTGGATTCAATAAAAAAATATCTATGAGAGATGGCATGAAGCACGACTTTGAAGGAATGTGTATTATTTATAAAACACTCGTTGATATCGTACACTTTTCAATTCACACAATCCTTTATATTATACTATATATGTAGATATACTCGTTACACTTTATTTAGATGTTTCTAGATGCAATATAAAGAGGTGAAATGTCAAAATCAAGCCAATCAAAAAAAACAATCCAAATAACCCAAGTATTATATCCCCTACAAGTTATGAAGAAATGATGCATGCAAGCAACTCGAGAAACAACAATAGTTCGAGTGGAGAATGTTGATCTATATAATTACATGTTACTTTGAGTTGTATATTTTGGAATGTTTGTCTATAATTAGACATTTTGTTTAATGTGGACATACTGTTCCAATTGGATGACGACAAGTTACCAATAATTGTAACAATTACATATTGACATTATGATTATCGTGGACCTTTATGTTGTCCCATTTCGTATGAGGAATGGTCTCTTCCTTGTATATAATAAAATGGATTAATTTTTATATTGCATTATTCATTGTCGTAAAATATTATTTTGTTAATTAAGATATATGGATGATTTACATTGTTACAATGAACAAAGTTGTGATAATTGGTATATTTGTTTAAACAATACAACACATTAATATAATGATTTATCCAAATGCAATAAGTAAAATATAAAAATCAATATTATTATAAAAAGTATTTGACTTTATGATGATTAATTGAAATTTTGTTAAAAAACAAGAAATTGTAATATATCAATGCATTGTATTCATTTGAACACAACTATGTGGTTCATACAAATGTACGCACTTGTGCATTTAAATTATTATTACACACAGATGTGCATAATTGTAATAAAAGCACTAGTACTCCTAACAACAACAACAACATTGTTCCCTTCAATTATTCCATTACCATTGTCATTATTATTATCATAAATGTTACAAGATATTACGGTACACAAGGTAATATGTGCAATAGTGATTTTGCATATATCATATGCATCGGTGCTATCAATATATGAAATATGCACTGAGGATTCAAGAATATATAATACACTCCAATGAATATTACATATTTTTGAAGTCCTAGTGCATACCAACTATTGGCGCATCGATATGTATTATCGATATAAGTACATCAATTCTTTCAATATCTAAATATGCATCAAAGATTCAAAAATATATTATACGCACCAGTTCATATTATATATTTTTTAAGCTTTAGTGCATATCAAATATTGGCACACCAATGTGTATCGTCGTTAGAAGCACACTGGAAAAAACATTAACTAGAACCTTCAGTTGCACATAATTTTTAGTTATAGTGAATATCCCTTAAAACCTTTGGTACCAATAGCGGAGGTTTTTTTTTATTATTTTTCCTAATCTTGTTATATGCATCCTCAAAAAACCTCTACTATGTGGTGTTTTCCTTATAGCTTTTTTTTTAGGGATTAGGGGTGGATTTTTGGTAAGCATATCCAATGGTATGACTTTTGGAAACTGTATTTGGTTTATCATAGACATCCATTATATTTGGTTCTCAATGTGAGATAAGACTTGTCGATTGAACTAGAGGATAGTTGAGTAGATAGATTCCACAATGTTTGGTTTGTTGACTTTCTTATAAGTTGAGAGTATTTACTTGGCTATTCATGTATCAGGGGACCATCTAAGGCTTTTTTGGTCAAGACTGGGCTCACTGACAACCTTTTCTTTGTCATTTCTCAAAGATAATGAAACACGGTTTTTGGGAGTGCCAGTTTACTAAGAGTTGTTGGAAGTACTTCCAATATCAATATTGAATTATGTTGTAGGGAAAGGTCCATTGTTGTGATGCCTTGTTTGGATATATTCCTTCCTTAGTTTTCTCTACCTTCCCTAGGATCTCGATGTACTTGAGGATATTAGCTTTATTCATTCTCTAGGAGATTAAGTGTAAGTCTTATTTTGGGCAGGAGGTTGGTTCTTTGTTTGGTTTGTGTACCATGTGAGGGTGATGAGGTATGCCATCGACTAATGACAAAGGGAACCCTATTGATAAAATATGCCCAATATCTAGAGCCCATAACCTATCTATATTGTATCTCAGTTCTAGTAGAATTATGGAAGAGGCTATGAATTCCATTGTATATACCCTTCCAGTTTTTTCTTTATTGTTTGCAAATATTTTTCTGTAAATATAAGATGTATAAAAAGATTGTTTAAATATAATTTTAAAAAAAAAAGGTTATTATTTAAATGGGATATTCAATTATTGAAATTAAATGCTAAAATAAATTAATCAAAACAATATTAATAACTAAATAATAGTAAGAAAACAAAAATTGCACTTATTGGAAAATAACATATGGATCAGTATTTGGAGAAAGTGGTGGTTGATTGAAAACAACACCTCAATGCCTCCTTTATACTCCACATGCCCCTCCCAAATGCACTCTAGAAATTGGATTTTAAAGATGCTACAAAATGGGAAGTAATGTTGATTGCATTAAATGGAAATTGCATAGGTGTGTACAGTAAATCACCCCAGAACCACTTGATCAACCAATACTTCTTTGATTAAATGAGGGATAAAAGTTTCATCCATCCTACCTTTGACATAGAATGTGTTCTTTTCTCTAACAAATTCATTATTTACATCTTCATAGCACAATATATGAATGTTAAAATATTAGGCCTTTTGAATTGAACAATAGAGAGTTTAACCTATCCACTATACTTCAAGTTGAACTCACCACTCTTTACATTAATTTTGGAATTCTACCAATGAAACTGAACTCCCTTGGTTGGTGATATTATGTATTTCTTTGTTGAAGAAGAAGTTTTTTCTTTCATACTCCTTGAGGGCTTTCTTCCACACATCAGTTTTTGTAACACGGGGTATTAATGAGTTTATTGCAATATAAAATAAATAGAAATGCACCTACTATTACTCCTTACCTTCCCATTTTTCTATCCCACTTAGCCAATTCTTTCTTTGTTGGGGAATCTCCTCCAAGCCTACATCTTCAAATGTGCTAGAGTATAACTTTGGTCTTTGTTTTTCAATGCTTACATCTAAATCAACATTGTCTACTGCCTGATTGGGTGTTATTTTGGTCTCTAAATAGTGTGTGTATCTTGCACATATACTCTTGATGACTTCTATTCTTACAGCAATTGTATACATTGCATCTTGGATAACTTATTAGTTTCCAAGTAGTTGATATAATCAATTTTAGATCTAATTTGGACAAACAAAAATCATGAACATTCATATACAACCACATCTATATTGATTAATACCTTGTTGGTCACAATGTATAACAATTTATAAGTCTTAGATTATTTATTATAACTAACAAACATTAGATTACTACATTTGGTAACTAATCTTGATATGAGAGTGTAGGCTTTCACAGTTAGTCATCATGTTGTTTTAATTTTCTGGAAATGAATTGTTTAAGTTTAGATTACTACATTTTCTCTTTACATGTCCTCTTATAATTATTATTATTCCTTACTTTAATTTAAAATATCGGTCCTCAATTTATCATAAATTCTTGCATAATTCTCTAAAGTTTTAATGCATTAAATATCCTTGTCCTAATTCTTGCACTTGGATTTTAAAAAGTTAATTTATTTTCTTTTATATGTATCATATTTTAACCCCCAATTTTTTTTATTTTTTATCTCTCAAATTTCTTATCATTTTTTAACTAATAATTTTCCATTTCTTATTTTATGTTCCCCCCTAAACTCAACAACAATACTATTACCAAACCCCAGACCTTTAAATTTTAAATCACTTCCTTTTCGCTTGATTATATTAATTTAATTTACAACGGTTGTGCGTTAATTTAATTCTCCAATGGTTATCCAATTTTTTTCTCTTTTATATTAGCACTTGTTTTATCATTTTACAACTTTATTTGTCTCTTAAGGTGGGTGGAGTGTCCACTCGAAACATTGGATGTTTCTAAACTTACACACAGTTCATTTCCAGAAAATTAAAACAACTAATCTTGACCTGTTTTATGCAGGGATCAACACATATAGAGACAAAAAAAATTAAATGGCTAACTTTTAGCTTTCCGTTAGACCAAGCCTCCTTCCATGTGATGTTTTGGGTAACCTCTATAGGAATTATATTGAGTATATAGATTGTATTGCTTCCCCTCAATTCTCATTTGGTACAACCTTACATTACAATGTGGATATTAGCATTTCAATGATCATTTTGTTTCTCCTTTCTACAATCATATTTTCTTAAAGTGTATAAGTTGAAAGAAGTAATTGTCGAATTCCTTCCTTTTTGGAAAAATAGTGAAATTATTTGAGAATAATTCTCCTCCATTTGCTAGAGTGGAGGACCTTTATACATATTTTAAACCTATTTTATGTTGTTTCCTTAAAGTTTTTTAAGTTGGAAAATGCTTTAGATTTCTTATTTAAGAAATAAATACATATCCTTTTGGAGAAGTCAACAACAAAAGGAAATAAATACTTGGATTTCATGGGTGTTTTCATTGGTCTATAAGTCCAACACTACTTCAACTCTCTAAGTTATGTCATTTTTGAAATTTTCCTTATGTTGCTTGATCTCTATAAACATGCCTCACACACATCTTTGCTCCCTTATTGTATATTTGGCAATCGAAGTATCAATTTTCATTTATTTGATAAAGAGAAAGATATTGAAAATCAACATGTGGTTCTATTAGCACCATGATTTTCATAGCTAAGGTTAGAGGTTTGTCAACAATTTGCAAAGTCATGTCTATTAGCACCCATATTGTTTTTATGCCTGGCATCATCTAACATCTCCAAGGGTCAGTTTCAAAAGGAATCTTTTCATTTATTATTTCCATTTCCATTTGCAACTGTGCGCTGCAAATTTTGCTATGCGCTGCGCAGAGTGTTTCGTCACGCAATGGATTTCATCGCACATAGGATGTTGTCGTGCAGAGGATGTCATCGTGCAGTGGATTTTGTCGCACAGTGGATGTTGTCACGCATAGGATGTTGTCGCGCAAAGGATGTCATCGCACAGTGGATTTCATCGCTCATAGGATGTTTTCACGCAGAGGATGTCATCACGCAGTGGATTTCGTCGCGTAGTGGATTTCGTCGCGCATAGCATGTTGTCGCGCAGAGGATGTCATCTCACAGTGGATTTCATCGCGCATGGGATGTTGTTGCGCATAGGATGTTGTCACGCAGAGGATGTCATCATGCAGTGGATTTCATCGTGCAGCGGATTTCCTCACGCAATGGATTTTCCTGTGCACAGGCTACATGTCACACTGCACAAATGACTAGTTTAGTGGTCAACTTCAAGATCGATTTCTGACCAACTGGAGAGGAATTTTGAAAATCCCCGAGAGATTTTTATCTAGGCCAAACCAGATAATAAAAACCTCTCTCATATTTGCAAAAATGGATCGGGATATTCGAAGGAATATTTAAGCCTTATTTTTTAGTTTTCATGATTTCCCTCTCCGAGACATGTTTTTGCGACATGTATTCTAGCCAGTTGGAGACGAATTTCAAGAAACCGAGAGAGGTTTTTCTTTACAACGAGCTTACCTAAGAAACCATTCTCGTATTTTACATAGTTATTACAATTTGAGAATTACAAGTGGCATTTTGAAGCCTATTTTTCATAATTTCTCCTCCTGAAAAGCAGGAAATCAGTTAAAATGTGTCATTGTTGTTTGTAACATTTTCTATTTTGGGAAAGGGGTTGGAGTTCAAAGTGGTGAGTTGTACAGGACCTATAGTGCTATATATTTCATTGTATGGGAGTAGAGAGGGGTTGGTTGGAAAACTAGTGTAGACAGTGTCTATTGAATGTAGTTTGAGGTCGATCAAAATTTAATGTAAAAGTCCTGAAGTTTGATGAAAAGATTCTAATTTTAGCAATTGGATGTATTGTTTCCTTTATTTTCGTACGTACTTCTTTTATTCTTTATTCATATCTATTTCTGTCTAAATAGGAACGTATTTTCGAACCTGGGATTCATTGTGCAATGCCTTGGGATTCGCACCATTTAGACAAACCATTTTCCTCTAAGTTAACTCTAAATTCACCCTCACCAGTGCTCCGAGTTGCTTTCTATGTTTGCCCCCCCCCTGACCTCACACAACAATTTTTCACTGAATATTATTGCTCGCTTAGCCTTTATCCTCTCAAGTTCAGTCACCGAGTCATTTGTTCTATCATTTTCTTGAACCAACTCCATAGCCCAAGGTCTTACTCTCTTGCACCAATATAACCAGAACTCATTATTTCAAAGGTGTTAAATCTAGCCAACAGCTTTAAATCCATATTCCACGCTGAGACAGTGTCTCCCAAGAGATCCCTCTCCAGGTTCGAAAGGCTGGTTTCGGGTCTCAAAGTTGGTTGAAAAAGTTACCTCTGTCGTTTGTTTATCAGCCGAACAGATTTACAGAGTGATAAAATTTTGGCGTCGTTGCCGGGGAGCGAAGGTGAAATCTTCCCTGGGAGAAACGACAAAGTTCATATCTGAGTATTGATGGTGAAAGTATTCAAACACGGAAAGGTTGTACATCATTCACCTGGCGACTCCATTTTCAAGAATCTAGAATTCAAAATTTTCATGGTGACTCCACTATCCAAAGACTCAGTAGCCTAAAGATTTTATTGATGACTCCACTACTTCAAGATAGATTATAGATCTGCAAGGTATGCTCCAATGAATCGCTCTCATATTCCTAGCTTTCCAAATCATATTCCTCACATAGATTGGCAAAAATATTTGCCTAAATTCGAAGATGGGAAAGGAAATGATGTTGCCTTGCACTTGATTAGATTTCACAGGCACATATGTAAGCTGGGGGTTGAATTTCATGGGGATTGTTTGATGAAAATGTTTATGGCTACTCTAGAGGGGAAAGCAAGATTATGGTATGAAGGTTTAAAACCAAGCAGCTTATACTCTCTTAAAGATTTCCATATAACATTCTTTAAGCATTATGGAGAATCTAATCCTTCATTCTTGGTGTTTGAAGATTGTTGTGAATTTTGTGAACATTCATTAAGTACCTTGAAATTGTTTTTGGTGATGAAGAGTGTATGAATGGTGAAATCATAGAAGCCTTTTATGAATATTCATCCCAACAACAAATAGTAGCCCCTCCTTTGGTTGAAGATGAATCTGATCAAGAAATTGTTGCTAAAAGTCATTGTCCTTCTCATGAACTTGATGAAGATATTAAGCAATATTTCCAGCAAGACAAAGTGTCTCAAAGTTGTCTTTCTTCCCCTATGAATGATGTGGTTGTTCAAATTCTATGTGTCCTAGACATGGATGAGGACTTTGAAACTGCATCTATGGAGACTTCAAACAGTGAACAAACAACTGATATAGAGTTTCAGGAAAGCAACAAAACAGTGTATGCCACTTTTCAACCAGAAATACAGAAATATAATGAAGAGGCAATTGTTTTATTTGATTCCTTTGAAAATCATGGTTTTGAAAATGCATCCATCGGAACTCTAGACTGTGAAATAATGCATGTTGTTATATTTTTGCATTTGCAAGAAGATTATGAGCATGAACTTATTTCTATTCATTCATTTGAAAGTCAAAATGACAGTCCTCAAGCAAATTTCCAGAACATTAATAAAACCAAACCATAATCGTTTGATGACCAAGAGGATAGCCTTGATATACATAATATGGCTGTCATATTTGAAGATGTTCAAGGGTGTATGAATTTTTTTTGTTGATATGCATGGAAGAGTAAACAAATCTATTGCTTCCATTTCATTTGAAAATGTTCTCAAAACAGAAGAAATAGAGAAAAAATTACAAACACTTATGAAAGAGGCTTGTCTTTTTGTTTTTGTTCATCAAGAAGAAATGATTTTTCATGGTTTTCAAGATCCCGTGGCCATCCTATTACAAACATCAGTGAAGGAGGAATTTGTTTCATTCATAAGCTCAGATTTTGGATTCAATTTTTGTTTACAGTTGCCATCTTTTACATTTCTCTGTCTGCTTAAGAAAAATATGAGCAAAGGAAAATCAGGAAGCCAATTGCTTGATTGGTTGCATTGACACTTTAGCATCACTTGATTGAGTATTCATTTCATCATTTTTAGAGTAGATAGGAGTGTGCGAATAAGCTCGATACTATTCAAACTATTCAAACTGCAATAAGGAAATGATTAACTATTCAAACTAAAATGAAATCTATACATCCATCAAAATCCCTGTCAAAGAAAACCAAAATAAAAACTTTATTCCATTCTAATTAAAACTCTGTTTTAAAATTCTATTTTAAACTCTAACTAATCTATTTCAGCATACATAAATTCTAATCTAGTATTTAATCACACGGGGGTTAGTGGCTTAAGCTTAAGATTGTCTATACTAACTAAGAACTCATTGTATACTAACAAAACTCCTTCATATTAACCTGCGAAAGGAAACTAACGCAATTAAACTATAACAACAAACTAATTAACATAATAAAAATGTATGTATAGGAAAATGAAGAAAACAACTAAACTATGAAATACATAAACAACAGAAAGACAGTAACCAAACTACTGGTGGGCCCCCCAGCAAGTCGTGGCTACTTCCTAAAGCCCAACCACGAATTCAGCAACTCAAATTCACCATGAAAACTCAAAAACGTATTTTTGGCATAATCTGGCAATGTAAAAACTCAAAACAGAGAAAAAACGAATTTGTCTCTAATACATTGGCTCTTCTACTTGGTTAACAATCTTATGATCATCCTAGTGGTATTTATAATGTTTACATGCCAAGTGGTCGACCACAGGAGGTTCAAACCACTTCTAAAGTTGGCAAATTTCATTAATGGTGCCTTCACTGCCGAAACAGAGAGAGCCAATAATCACCCACCATAACAACCCAAAATTGAGTTGTCAAGAGTTTAGTAGCTGGAGGGGATAAGCACGAACAAAACCCATGTTTCCGATTTTCCCATCACTGGCCGCCAATGCCATAACCGCCAAGTCACCCTACGTTTTTGTGCAGGGCGGAGTGCCAGATCGAGTACCGGAACCAGTGTCGGATGTCAAATTGAGAACCACGAACTGCTCTTAATCCGTTCACAATTTTAGGAAACGGCCCGCGTGGGACCTAATTAGGCATACTGCGCACAAAACCCATGTGCCAAATTTTTTAGATTCCACTTCATCCTCCTAAAAATTAATGTTTAAGTTTGTTTCCTGTAATAGTGCCGGATAAAGTACTGGACGAAGTGTTGGATGGAAAAACGCCTTGTGATTTTGCCCTATAACACCAAAAAACTTGAATCAGATCCTTGGAAGCGTGAAAAAATGATAAATTATGCTCGATACAATCATTAAACATGAATCATGTGTACCTTATGTCGATCATACCATTTTATCATAAAATTCTTCAAAATGGTCCTTCAAAAGATGAAAAACACATATGTACATGTGGCAAAAGTGCATAATAACCGTCATAAAAGTGATCATATCTCGGGCCCAACATTACCCCCACAACTAATATTTTGCAGGTCCCACTGCAAACAAAAAGAAATTGCCCTTCATGACTAAACTTGCGAAGGAGGGGGTGGATTAGCTTTAGAAGCTTCTCCCTCTTGCCTGGGGGATTTTGACTTAGGATTTTTTTGTGATGTTTCAATTGCATCCAGAGACTATTATTGGTGATAGTCATATCATCAACCTAACGTTGTAGAAAATTCATCTTGGCTTGTAGGACAAAGTTATCATGGCGTAAATGACAACTCAGTGTTTCATGCTCTCTAAGTTTGCATTGGAGGGTTGGGAGTTTTTGGAGGCTATTGATGACATGTGAGGAAGACTTGAGATGTATATTATACCCTTGATCCTTTAAACCATGCAAAACAACAATTTTTCCTCTGCAAAATTAGTTCCAAAAGTGACTTCCCATAAGCACAACAATTATGGCCTAGCGAACTTGTGAAAAATAGGTATCAAAGTGAAACCTGTAACTACAAGACAGTAAAACCTGTGTAAAAACTGAGAGATGTTTTTGTTTTTGAATATGTTCTTGACAAAAACCTCTCTTGGTTTTCAAAAATTCACTTTCATTTGTTAGGAAATCACGCCAAGAAAACATGACTAAAATAGGAAAAACAGAGTGTTTTATTTCCTGAAAAACTAGGCCTCTAAGCGAATTGAATATATCCAAAAACATAATGTATATTTAGAAACTGGGAGAGGTTATTGTTTGTTAATATGTCCTTGATAAAAACCTCTCTTTTTTTTCAAAAATTCATTCCCTGTTGTTAGGAAAACACAAAAATAAAATATGACTATAACAGGAAAAAAACAGAGTGTTTTATTTTCTGAAAGCATAGGCCTCTAAGATGATAGAATATATCCCAAACCATAAAGTATATTCAAAAAATGAGAGAATTTATTGTGTTTTGGTATGTTATGAACAAAAACCTCCTACAGGTTTCAAAATTACTTTCTCATTGGCTTAGAATCCCAGCTTGAAGTTGGTTACTCAAAACTTGCAGAAGCGCAGCGTGCTCTTAGCAGAAGCGCAACGTGTTCTTTGATAGGGATTTTGGAGGCCTTTCCAGAGGATGTTTGGGATTAAATTAGTATGGTTGGAAATTTTATAATTTCTTCTACACAATGGAACCATCAAGCACTGCAAATTCCTTCTCCAACCCTCTGAAAAACTGACTTGAAGTCAAACTATCCAAATGTGTAGAAAACCCTCCTATAGCGACTGTATTTGGGGAATTCCTCTCAAATGAAAAAACTTGTGCATAAACTAAAGGAGGTTTTTGTTTATTGGTATATGATTGACAAAAACCTCTTTCATTTTTGTCAAATTCATCTTCCTTAATTCATAAACCAATTTTGAAGTAGAACTTTGACGAAGACAATTATCTGAAAATTTATGACAAGGAATGATGATATAACCATGATGAAGATTTATGACCTTGGATGAGTGGAGGGAGTAGTATTGACACCTAGACACACCAATGACAGTTTTACAACCAAGATATGTCAAATTATATTTGAGAATTTTATTTTGAAAATATAACAATTTGACCTAATAACCCTATCAATCACATGAAAGAGTAAATTTGATCATTGGTGATTGACAGAACTGACAAATACTAACAAAAGGCTTGGTTTGTATTGGTAGGCATGGTGAATCAAGAGAATTGTTATTTCCTTTCATCGATCTGTAACAATTCAAACAACTATTCCTCTTTTCATAAGCTTGTAATACAGATGGCAGTAAGTATTTAGCAGTTGTTATTGCTCTATATTTGTCACAAAGAGTAGTTAAGTATTAAAAAATGCACATCAAGCTTATAACACACATAATGATGTCAGCAGTATATATTTTAGCATACCAATACAAACAACTGTTGATATAATATCCCAAGACATTGTAAAAAGACAGTATGACAGAATTTTGACAGAAATCCTACTTCCTCTTTTCATGGGTTTGCTATACAAATGGGCAATGCTTAGCATTTTTAGCTCAGGAAAACTCCCCCCCAGACCAAATATATGGCACGTCCTCGTGCCATGAATTATCAATAGAATTCTTGGTCTTTTTTCCTGATGAGGCTGCAGGGGTATCAACAAGTTTCTCCGATAAAGGAATAGCTTTGCGCATGAGGGTTTGGGTGGAGTAACAGTCCCTAGATCAAGAGTCTTCTTGCTAGTCTTGATTGTAAGATGAGGGTTTGCAAATTGGTAAATGAACTCATCCCATGTTTTCTCCTGTTTTTCCAACTTGGCTAAGACAAGTAGTTTGATAAGTTCGTGGTGAAATAGGTTTTTATGGGGATTGGTTATATCCTTCCTCACTTGGGAAGACATCTTCTCTAGACTCTTCAAGAAGTAAAAGGGAAAGTTACAATGGCTTATTGAACTAAAAGTGAGCTAATAATCGAAATTGACAGGCTTTAAAGACGGAATATCTACCTTCACATGTAATCAAGATGGTGATGATTATGAGAGGGTTTATTAGCTCCTCTTTTATCCACTCCTTAGAGTATCCCTTAGCTCTAGAGATGTTCTGAAATTCAGTTTTGAAAACCCTATTATAGCTTTCTCTTAGCAACTGGTGGTGTTTAAATCAACGGTCTCCAACTCTTGGGATCTGTGTGGCTGAGGCAATTGATTCCTCAGAGGCCACGAACATAGTGAATAGGAGTTGAGGCAGGCTAAGAGTGTTCCATTGTTGTTGATTTTTCCACCATGCTCACTCAATCCACTTGCATAGAACATGTAATGTCAAACCTACAATGAACAACCTGTAACAAAAATGTAATGTCAAACCTACAATGAACAGCCTATAACAAAAATAAACCAACATAGTGGTCTATTAAGGACATATACAACAGTTTATAGCACACAGGAGTTTATCACTTCAAAATAAAATGATTGCTGCTATAATAACCTGTATCATGAAAATAATACAAAATTTTACAAAGATTTACTTCTTCTCGGTAGTGTTATCATTTGTCAACTCATGAACCCCTCCTCCACACCTAAGTATTATGACACCTCACAATCAAAAGTATAGGAAACCGGTCAGTATCCCCCAATAGCCGAAGATTTATAGTATGTCAAGTGTAAAGATAAAATTTCACAGATTGGTCTGATGAGACGGTTAGAAGATGGCCCCACCTATAGGATAAGACATCCTATATATAGATAAGAAGAGGTAGGCAAGAGAGTTTCAATATAGTCTTAGATTTATTTCCCAATGGCAAGTTTATGGAGTTCATTAACCTTCGCTTAACCATACATACTTCATGTCAGCTTTGTCTACAAGTAATGTCGTACATCAGGACAAGTTTAAATTTATTATTTATTTTTGGCAGATTACCATCCTCGCTAGGTAGAATGCCCCACTGCCAGCAAGCATGTTCAGTACTCTGACGGGTTTACCTAGTCATACCACAGGCCAGTGCCCGTTGCCAGCAGACCTGTTCAGTATCCCGGTGGGTTAGCCTCTTAAACCCTCAGAGACTAGCCCTCCATATTTTAAGATTTTAGTATAAGATTGCTTATGCAAGAAGATGGGGGAACACCTCTGAAAACAACTTTTTCTTTCTTTTTTTTTCAATTGGGATGGTATTTATGTTAGAGGATGAATTTTCGTTATATTACTTAGTGATTGTCCCGATGTAAGGGGTACTTAAGAGGACGTGGCCTATCTAAAGATATGATATAATCAAGCTATTTAGTGTGTAGTGGATGGTTCCATTGAGAAAGAACAGAAAGGTATCTCTAGGCTCAACTTACTTTCTTCCTTTGTAGTTATTGTGATGTTTCCATGACTAACCGCTAATTAGACCTCCTTGTTACTCTTTGATAAAGACACTTGACTCACTTACTCAGGTTTCTTGGAAAAACTGTACGANTTTGATAAAGACACTTGACTCACTTACTCAGGTTTCTTGGAAAAACTGTACAAGAGACCTCTAAGCTTGATGCTTACGATGTCACTTCCTTATATAGTGGTGAAGGTTCAAGAGCAACTGCTATTTAAGATGCCTTGAGAAAAAGAAGATGACAGTCTTTGCAAAAACATGGCTAATTACAGCAAGTCATTATTCATTTGATGCTTAGCAGAAAACAAGGTTCAAGTATAGCAATGTTTTGAAGAAAAATTCTTCTTTTATATCTCCTTAAAACTGTCTACTCCTGGTGAAATAAATACCTACGGAGATCTCTAAAACTGTTTGCAAAAATCACACTCTAAAATATAATAAACTAATGAGATCAATGAGATCAAGTCATAGGAACGTGTATCTCATAGTTCTCTTATTAAAAGAAAATGTAAAATGAGGTTGCATTAGACTTATAAGCTAAACTAACAACATGCAGCTTTTATTTACTATCCTACCCTACCTAAAAAGAAAAGGAAAAAATATTTATTCAAGTGTAAGAACTCTTCCAATGTAACCATGTGCGGAGCAAGATAAGAAACATACTCATATCCATGTATGAAAAAGTTACCGCAGTGATTACCTGGATATGAAGAACCAACCAACCTACTTGTTTGGGCATCAGAAGGTGTTGGAGAAGAGAATAGTATTGTGGCATGATGACCTCTTGAAACCAAATTTCAATGTAATCATGATGTTTATCAACAGTAATTTCTATGCTCTCCTTCATCATGCTATGCAGATCCTCTTCTTCTAGATGATTGATTTCTGAAGTACATAAAGGATCTAATGAGATGGATGTTGAGAACTCCTCAATATCAGGTCTTAATGATTTCTCTCCACTAGGTGTAGTCCATACTTTCTCAGTTTCCTTCGCATTTTGGAAAGGAAAATCATTTTGTAGCTCATAGGACCTTGATTCTTCTAATATTTTCGGAGAGGTAGACAAGTTCTTGGCTATTGTCAAGATGCGTTCTTCCTGAACAGAAAAAATCCCGACTGCTGCTAGAATTTGAGAAAGTTCCCTCATGCTAATGGTTTCTTCTGAATTCATCTTGTCATTTGATAAAAATTGGTTCACATAAAGATGATGTCCACAAAGTTAGGATCTCCTGATGGTGGTAAGAAAACAAAGGTTGTATTGTTTGGTTCTGCGGAAGGCTTGAGTGATCTTGGCTCTTGTCCCACTATTACCGATGCTTCAATTTCTTGTTCTATAGTGCTCCCTGTTTTAGTCTCTTTAGAGACTGCTTTAGCTCTTTGGGTTGAGCTAACTCCTATTTTTTGATATCAGTTTGCGGAGTTTATGAGTGGAACATTCCTTCCCCCAAAAAGATCGGAAGGAACCTTAGTTGAAAGGTCTGATTTTGATTTAATGTATCTACCTTGTAGGTCTCTAGGCCTATTCATGAAAGAAAGTAAAGACAAAAGAGAAAAGCTACCATCTGGTTTCTAGGTCTATTTCATGAAAGTAAACAAAAACAAAAAGAAAAACTACCATTGGGTTTGGGGGAACCTGCTATAGCAGATGCGCAAGTTCTTACCTCTCGTCTTAAAGCTCCCCCACCACCAATCTAATGCTAAGTTCTAAGGATGATCTATTTCCTAACTACTTCTTACCTTGAGACAACTCCCCGGCAACGGCGCCAAAATGGTAGGTGATTTATATGTACTAAAAAAGACACTAAACTACCCTCAATTAAATTGTCAACCCGGGGTAAGTAAACTTAGAGTTGTAGAAAAATATATGCCAAAAGTAGAAGGCGGGTAGGAGTATGGTCTAGCTAAGGAAGGTAGCTATCTAAGGCTAATCTACTCAAGCAAAACTATCTAATGAACAAACCATATTAAGCAATTGGAAACTAGGTAACCTAAGTATTCTTTGGGCCAAGGATCGATGGACAGTTCTAAGAAAGCAAGTAAAAACCATATGTAAAGCAAACTAGTTCAACAATAAGCAAAGGCAAACTACTAAGCATAATAAGTGAATGACGAAAGCAAACTATTTTAACTTGCCAACCTACATTCAATATGAAACTACCCTATGAAAGCAAATAAATAAACAAGTAAGCAAAAGCACCTATCTAACCTATTAAAGAAAATAGACAAGTAAGCAAAGACACCTAACTAACCTACTAAAGAAAAAGACAAGTAAGCAAAGACAACTAACTATTGCAAGCAAAAACTTCTCATTGAACAACTATCTAGCTTAAGAGGCAAGTGAACTAAATGCATGCAAAACTATTTCTAATGCGTGAAAGGAAATCTAAATGCTCAATACAATGCATGAAATGAAATCTATTTTATTGAAAGCAAGAAGAACTATCAATTAATTCTTGATCTATAATAAGCAAACTGTCATCTAATCTATCAAAACAAAGCCTATCTATCTACAACAACAATACAACTATATTCTAATCTATGAAAGCAAGAAACTATATTTATGAAAACGGGAAAACTATTTCTTTTAACCTATGACAACTCAAATATAATGTTGGTGGTTGTGTGAATGTCTCCGGTGTCAGATGATATCTCGATGACACTTAACAACAAAGGACAACTCAAGTGGTATAAGCTTAACACTAATTTCAATGGCAAAATGAAAAGTATGGATTAAACAATCCAAGGAGAGTTTAGCCATGATAAAAAGAATGTTAAATACCCTGTGTATTCATGTATAAACCATTAACATCATAACGAGATCATCATTATACTTCTACACTATGTAAGCAAAATTAGATTTAACCATTAACTAAGAAATGTAATTGCATTTTAATTCTAGGAAAGGAAATTGCGTAAAATGAAACTATGCTATGTCTATTCTACTATTCAAACTGCAATAAGGAAATGATTAACTATTCAAACTGAAATGAAATCTATACGTCCATCAAAATATCCGTCAAATAAAACCCAAATAAAAACTCTATTCCATTCTAATTAAAACTCTGTTTTAAAAATCTGTTTTAAACTCTAACTAATCTATTCCAGCATACATAAATTCTAATCTATTATTTAATCACACGGGGGTTAGTGGCTTAAGCTTAATCTTGTCTATACTAACTAAGAACTCATTGCATACTAACAAAACTCCTTCATATTAACCTACAAAAGGAAACTAACACAATTAAACTATAACAACAAACTAATTAACATAATAAAAATACATGTACAGGAAAATGAAGAAAACAACTAAACTATGAAATACATAAACAACAGAAAGATAGTAACCAGACTGCTGGTGGGCCACCCTGCAATTCGTGGCTACTTCCTAAAATCCAACCACAAATTCAGCAACTTGAATTCACCATGAAAATTCAAAAACGTATTTCTGGCATAATCTGGCAATGTAAAAACTCAAAACAGAGAAAAAATGAATTTGTCTCTAATACACTGGATCTTCTACTCGGTTAATGATCTTATGATCATCCTAGAGGTATTTATAATGTTTACATGCCAAGTGGTTGACCATAGGAGGTTCAAACCACTTCTAAAATTGGCAAATTTCATTAATGGTGCCCTAACTGCCGAAACATAGCGAGCCAATAATCACCCATCATAACAACCCAAAATTGAGTTGTCAAGACTTCTGTAGTTGGAGGGGATAAGCACGAACAAAACCCACGTTTCTGATTTTCCCATCACTAGCCACGAATGCCATAACCGCTAAGTCACGCTACGTTTTTGTGCAAGACGGAGTGTCGAATAGAGTACCGGAACGAGTGTCGGATGCTGAATTGAGAACCACGAACTGCTCTTAATCCGTTCACAATTTCAGGAAAAGGCTTGCGAGGGACCTAATTGGGCATGCTGCGCACAAAACCCATGTGCCGGATTTTTTAGATTCCACTTCATACTCCCAAAAATTAATGTTTAAGTTTTATTTCTGTAATAATGTCGGATGAAGTACTAGACGGAGTGCTGGATGGAAAAATGCCTTGTGATTTTGCCCTATAACACCAAAAAACGTGAATCAGATCGTTGGAAGCGTGAAAACATGATAAATTGTGCTCAATACATTAATTAAACATGAATCATGCGTACCTTATGTCGATCATACCGTTTTATCATAAAATTCTTCAAAATGGTCCTTCAAAAGATGAAAAACACATATGTACATGTGGCAAAAGTGCATAATAACCGTCATAAAAGTGATCATATCTTGGGCCCAACACATTTCTTTTAGCAATCTGCAGTTTTTATTTTTAGCTTAGTTTCAAGTTTTAGTTTGGAGCATATAAAGCTTTGGGTTTTCAGCGAATGCAAGTTACAAGTTACAGTTGGAAAGTTTAGTTTGGGAGCAGCCCAATGGATAGGTGTCTAGTCTATTGTTCTTTGCTACCTCACAGGGAGGATAGAATCTTCGTTGGAGCCAGCTGTTAGCATCATGATTTTCATAGCTAAGGTTAGAGGTTTGTCAACAATTTGCAAAGTCATGCTTGTTAGCACCCATATTGTTTTTATGCCTGGCATCATCTAACATCTCCAAGGGTCAGTTTCAAAAGGAAGCTTTTCATTTATTATTTTCATTTCCATTTGCAACTATAACATCCCCAACCACCCATGCCAAGGCATGCTACACGAGAGAACKATTTTGTTCTCTCTACAGAACATACTGTAACATACCCAACATCCGATTGAGCTATGCCACATAAAAWTTTTGAACTACATGCAATTTAAACATATACACACATAACTCTTGCAGAAATTTATATATAAAACGTAAACAGAAAAATATGTTCTGTAAATGCACGGATTCATACTGAGATAATAGTAAAAATATACATGCARCATATACAGACAATACCCATAAATATAAAGACAGTTATAAACATACATAGGATAAACCCATAAAACTAAACACGTAAATAATAATGCAGTATGTAAATTTATCACATAGTTGACACTTATTTTGGTAAGAATATCACCAACTGGGTGCAAGCCTTCCACGAACCGCCTAGCCTTAGACCACACTGCCCATCACTCTCAGCAATGAGTCACCCCCAAGATGGGACTAAACTCCACCTGGGTAAAGGGATTCCTAACCAGGCTAATGGTTCACAGACAACAGGAAAGACTTCGTCACAGATGCCCACTCAAACTAACATCCTATAGTCCCTCATTCCCCACATCCATGTCCCACCCCAGGAAGTATGCCCCTTCTCTACTCAACAGTCCTTTGGTTGCCCCACTTCCTTTCTGGGCTTCAACAACAGGTCGAACAGGAAGTCTCAGAGCCCTATAGCTACAGTTTAGCACCTTCAGGAAATCAATTCCCAACAATTCTCTCCCTGAGAGAGAAATTGCTCACGATCCTGACAACCCGCCTCTTCAATATCCCACGGGCCTGACAACCCGCTTCTTCAGTACAGCTCTCAAGCTAACCAACTACACAAACAAGTATGGTTTTGGATACAAGTTCAAGTATAGTGACATGAAGGTACAAAGGATAGCTCAATGAGTGTGTGAATGCTCATGGAATAATTGTTGAATGGATGACTGAATGATGGAAAAAATCCCCCAAAATTAACTAAGTCCAAACAATATGTATGCATGTCCCCAACTTGATACTTTTCATGTTGGGAGCTACTTTGGCCCACTTTTCTTAACTTTTATCCCCCCTCCCCTTTACATAACTAGTGAAGTCTAGTCCCCCATACTCTTTTATTGTGGTGGGTCTACACGCAGCAATGTATTTTATATTAATGATGAGACATATACAAAAATAGGCTTGCTAGCCTTTAACATCTAGGCTCTCCAACCTAATCATCACAAAACTGGCTCATCAGCCTATAAAACACAACATATACACAAAGGCTCCCTAGCCTCAAAATCACGCCCACTTAAGTTGTTGCGCGCGGTATCCCGTAATGTGCACACTTCATCATTTTACTACGCAGTACATACACACACTATGCCATGAAAGGTGCATACAAAAATAATATCAAACAATTCACCAGCTTATGCACATTTGTATTGACATTTACAATTGGGTTCGGCCTAGAGATATTACAATCCCCTCCCCTTATTTATGCACTATCCTCAATGCATCATGTACACATATACAACAACATTTTCAAAAATCCTCAAAAATATGTGGGTATTCTGCCCACATTGCATCCTCATGTTCCCAAGTAGCGTCCTCAGGACCGTACCAGGGCCATTGGACCTTTACAAGCCGTATGACTCGATTCTGGAGCTGTTTGATTTTCCAGTCCAGAATGTGTACCGGATGCACTTGGAAAGCATCTTCTTGCTCCACCTGAATCACATTCCAATCAATAACATGATTAGCATCAAGTATATATTTCTTGAGCAATGATACATGGAATACATTATGAACAAACATAGATGCAGGCAATGAAATCATATAAGCCACTGGACCAATCCTCTCTAATATTTCAAATGGCCCACAATAGTGAGATGCCAACTTTGAACAATTTCCCAACTTCAGGGAACTTTTGTTGGCTTTTACTTTCAAAAATACATGGTCTCCCACTTTAAGTTCCCTGTGAGTTCTTCCCTTATCAACATAGATTTTTTGCCTGTCTTGGGCAGCCTTTAAATTTTGTTTTATTTTTATCATTTTCTCCTCCATTTCCTTGAGCAAATTTGGCCCAACCACTGCTGTATCCACTGGGTTATCCCAACTTACTGGTGTGTTGCACTTTCTTCCATAAAGTGCCTCAAATGGGCTCATCTTTAGAGATGTTTGGTACCCATTGTTATAAGAAAATTCTACCAAGTGTAGCTAGTCTTCCCATTTTGATGGTTTATCCATCACATACATCATCAACATATCTTCAATCACTTGATTCACCCTCTCTGTTTGTCCATTTGATTCTGGATGATAAGTTGTACTAAAATTCAAATTTGTTCCAAATCCATTAAATAATCCTTTCCAAAATTTTGAGGTAAATTTTGGATCTCTGTCAGACAAAATTGTCTTGGGTATGCCAAGTAATCTAGCAATTTCTCTCATATAAACATCAACAATTTTGGTTTCCTTGTGAGTGAGCTTAACTGGAATAAAATGGGCAGCTTTAGTAAGCTTATCCACCACTACCATGATAGAATCATGTTGCTTGTTTGTTCTGGGAAGTTTGGTGATGAAATCCATTGTTACAAATTCTCATTTCCACTCGGGAATGGGTAATGGCTGTAGTAAACCAACTGGGTGTCTATGCTCAACTTTTACCTTTTGACATTCCAAACATTTGGCAATAAAATATGCAACTTCTTTCTTCACGCCTGGCCAATAATATTGGCCCTTGACAGCTGCAATAGTTTTCTGATAATCCTGGGTGCCCAGCATAAGGTACATTATGCATTTCTCTCAATATCATATTTTTCAATTCCTGAGAATTTGGTACATAAATTCTGCCCCTATACATGAGAATTTCATCATTATCTAGCTTGTATTCTTCAATTTCCTGCTGTAAATTACCTTGTTGTAATTTTTCCACTAATTCCTTGTATTGCAAATCTAATTTTGCAACCTCTAAAATTTTGGGTTTCAAATCTGATAGGTACATACTAATGGTTGTAGCATACATTTCATGCCCTCTTCTGTTGAGTGCATCAGCCACTTTATTCTCTTTCCCCTTGATATGCTTTATATCAAAGTCATATTCACTTAGAAATTCTAACCATCTGTTTTGCCTAGCATTTAGAGTTGGATGATCAAATAAATATTTCAGACCATTATGGTCTGTCCTCAGTTCAAACATTTTCCTCATGAGGTAGTGTCTCCATTTCCTCAAGGCATGCACTATGGATGCCAACTTCAAATCATGAGTGGCATAGTGTCTTTCACGCTCCTTCAACTTCCTTCATTCATAACATATAACAAACCCATTTTGACTAAGGACTCCACCAAGTCCTTCTTTACATGCATCTGTGCAAACAATGAAGTCTTCATTTGGGTCTACAATCCTTAGTATTGGAGCACTTGTCAATAATTGTTTCAAGTGTTGGAAACTCTTTTCACAATCCAATGTCCACTGAAAATTCACACCCTTCTTTTGTAAGGAAGTGATTGGGTGTGAAATCTTTGAGAATCCTTCAATAAATCTCCTATAGTAGCCTATAAGGCCCATGAATGATCTGACCTCTATCACATTCTTTGGCACCAACCATTCTCTAATGGCTTCTATCTTCTCAGGATCCACTGCTATCCCATCCTTTGAAATAATATGTCCCAAATAATGAATTTGTTTCTGATAAAATGAGCACTTGCTCAATTTGGCATACAACTAATGCTCCCTTAATACTTGCAACACCATCCTCAAATGATGCTCATGCTCTTCTTCTGACTTAGAATATATAAGAATGTCATCTAGAAAGCTAATGACAAACTTGTCTAAATATTCTCGAAAAATACCATTCATTAAGCACATGAAAACAACTAGTGCATTTGACAACCCAAATGGCACCATTGTGAACTCATAATGACCATACCTTGTCCTGAAGGCATTCTTCCTGATATCTTCCTCTTTAATCCTTACTTGATGGTATCTTGACCTAAGATCTATCTTTGAGAATATCTTTGCATCCTTCAATTGATCAAAGAGATCATCAATCCTTGGTAGAGGATACTTGTTCTTTACAGTCACTTTATTCAACTGTCTAAAATCAATGCACAATCTTAATATCCCATATTTCTTCTTCACTAACAAGACTGGGGCACCCCGAGGTGACACACTTGGGCGTATATACCCCTTATTCATAAGTTCTTCAAGCTGCATTTGCAACTCCTTTAGCTCTGGTGTACTCATTCAGTAAGGAGTCTTTGACACTAGAGCTGCTCCAGGCATTAAATTTATAGAGAAATCAATGGCTCTCTTTGGGGGTAGTCCTGGTACCTCCTTGAACACATATTCAAAATCTTTCAGGACTGCATGATCTTCCAAATTTGGCACCTTATCTTTAGTTGTCTCTTCTATATGAGCTGCAAATATTTGACACCCTTTTCTGTAACCTCTCGTCAGCTGCAATGCTGAAATTTCTCTAATGGTTACTGCCTTGGGAATTCCCTGCACTTTCCTTAGGCTCCCTTCCTCATCCAAGCAAGTAAATGTCTTGTTATGACATTCTAGGATAGCATGATGTTGTTCCAACCAATCCATCCCAATTAGGCATTCATAGGAACCTAAAGGAAAGATGTTCAAATCTTCCCTGGTGTTCAGTCCATTCATGTCCATAAGACATGACTTAACCATATCATTAACTTTTCTTTTGGCTCTTGTACCCAGCTGCACCAACCAATATTTTCCATGATTGCTTCTTGGAAAATGAAATCTTTCCACCATCTTAGGATCTATATAACTATGGCTATCTCCTGAATATATTAAAATAGAAATGGTTTGGTTGTTGATCATACCTTCCACTTCAATCATATGTGACTAATACTCTGCTTGTTTGTTGTCAAGGGATGCATAGATCCTTGGTACATTTCTTCTCATGTCCTCCATTATTTCAGCTTGTTGTACATTGTGAACAGTTGTCACTTTTTCACCTCTGTGAGGACAATCTCTGAACATATGATCTCCTTTACAACCCTAGCATTGAATAGGTGGTTGCCTTGGCCTTTGACCCCCTTTCTCAATCGTTCTGGGTTCTCTAGAAGTTGGTTGTCCCTGAGTATTATTTCTAAAGAATGGTGGCTTAGTTCCCTTCTTCCTCTGATCCACCTTGAATTTTTTTTTTTCTTCCCAAGATTTTTGGAAAGTTGGCCTTGCTTTTTGCTGATCATATAGGCATTTAGCTCACCTTATGGTCTCCTTCAATGTCTTGGGATCATCATACTATATTTTGTCACTGATGAATGATGGCAATCCACTCAAATGCCTCTTAATCTTAAATGTCTCATCCTTGATGAAAGAAACATAATTCAATAGTTCTAAAAACTTTATCTCATATTTATCTATGGTCATACTCCCAAGCTTGAGTTCAAAGAACTATTTCATTTTATTGTCATAGTATCTCTTAGTCAATTATTTCTTCTCAAAATACTTCTTGAATTCTCTCCAAGTAACACTTTTTTCTTTAATGTGTTTCACATGCACAAGATGATCCCACCACATGGATGTCTTTCCCTTGAGTTGATAGATGACAATTCTTCCTTCTGCATGAGATGAATAATTATGCAATTGAAAATACTTTCTCATGCCCAACAACCATGTCTCTGCATCTTCATCCTTCTTGTGCTCACCATCAAATGTAGGAGGCTTGATTTTTTTCATTTATCCCCGTAGCTCATCCACCCCAGACCCCTTATGCTTCCTGACAGGGGATGGAATCGAGTTGATGTGTACTCTCTTATTGGAATGCCTCGGGGAGTGAAGGTGATGTCTGATAACACTTCTGGTTCTTCTTTTCTCTTTAGGAGACCTGTGTCTTCCTGATTTGCTTGAGCCACTCTCCTTATCCAATTTCTTTTCTATTTTGTTCAAGCTCTGCATTAACTTCATGTTGAAATCATACTGTTGCTCCTTGGATCTCATAAGCCTTTCATTATCATCTTTATGGCTTTGGACATACTTTTGCAAATTTTTAATGGTCTCTACCATATTCATGTTTTCATCCCTTCCTTCTCCATGTCCATTGGAGTTTGTTCCTTCAATGCCCAAATGGACATCCATCCCTCTAATATCATCTTCCTGGTTGTAATTTCCTTGTGCCTCATCCATTCCTTTGGACTCTATGTTGATCCTAATATGATCTATTTTTGTTAACTCTGCAAAATTTGCAGCCAACAAAACTTTGTCAGGCTAACTGACTCAACAATTTCATGAAAAATATGAACCATTCTAGTTCAATAATATATCAGAACTCTTTCTTCTGATTTCTCAAAAATTTGAATGCCTAGATCAATTTTTGGGGTGTATATTTAAATTCCACTTTCCAACACCTTTCCAACGCCTTCTCCCATGCTCAATTCCGAGTCTTGAGCATAAAGTTATGGTTATTTGAAAATTGTCCATTAATTTTTCTTTTCACACATCAACTTGGCGCAACTTTGCGTTGTAATTATGCATTTTTTCACCTACACCATTGGATTTTCCGTAGGATCTCAATTGGGTTTCTTCATATACATATTCTGGACACTCTGTCCAAGTTTCACCTTTTTCTGAGTTTCGAGCTGCTAGTTACAACCTGCTGAAGTTCTAGGCCAATTCGTGTTTTTGGTCTGGAATGCTATAGGTACATTATTTTCCATATTAAACATTTTTAACATGCCTATAAATTTAATTCAGCTCTAGGAATGTCTTCTATGTTTCAATATCTTTCCATTGACTGCTCTTGTGCCTCAATCTGATTCTGGAGCACAACATTATGGCTCTTTGAAGTTAATTGGGTCTTAAAATTTATCCTCCATTGTTTGTGTTGTAACTTTCTCATAAAAGCTTCGTTTGACGAATGGTTTACACTATTAGAAAGCTCTCTCTGAGATATTTTATTTGAGATACAAAGATAGAGTGTACCTTGGTACACTTTGTTCTTGTGGTTTTTGCATTGCTAAAAACGTTGTTAAGGGCCTCAAAAACGCGTTGCAAAAAGATGACGTTCAAATGATATAAAACGTCGAAGAAAATCGTTGGTTTTTTGTTGTTGTTCACCATCCAAATGACTTCACGCGCAAAACTTTCAACCTGTACACCCATATTTACCATACGCAACAACACCACAAGGTAAATAGTGATTCCTTCACCTATAACCATTGTGCGTCACTTCTTTGTTACATTAATAACTGGTGCACACTACTTTTGTGTCGCGCGTGAATATCCACCGCGCACAGTTTTGGTTCTTGCACTATTACTTGTTGCGCGCAATTTTTGTATTGTGCGCTGATATTTTGTGTGCATTTCACTCTATGCATTGCACCATGCCAAATTTTAGTACACCCCCACCGCACACCAATATTTTGCACATACCATTAACTAAACTATCACGCGACAACATATATCCACATTACGCGCACACCAACCAAACTCCTCTACGCTCTATCGATATTGCACACACCACGTGCACCAGTATTATGTGCATGCACACTGCGTGCACCCCATTATGCATATGCACACCACGCAATGCTAAATTTAGCGCGCACACCCGAACACCATTGTTTTTCCACGCGACGCCAAATTTTAGCGTGCGCACCCGCATGCCAATATTTTTCTGCGTGGCACCAAAATTTACCGCGTGCACCTGCACACCAACATTTTTCTGCACGGAGCCAAAATTTAGCGCGCGCACCCACACGCCAATATTTTTCTACGCATAGCCAAAATTTAGTGTGCTCACCTGTGCAGATTAATTTTTATGCGCATTAATTCCTCGTGAATTCCGCTGCAAAAATTGGGGCTTTTTCCTAACTTTTTCCCCATTTCTACCATAGACATTCTGCAACTATGAAATTTGTTCAATTTCACCCTGATGACACCAGTTCAACCTCTGTAACAACAAATCGTTGTGGGTTGACATTTCTGGAATGAATTTTTCCCAAACTCAAGTCACGAATTGAGAATTTTAATTACTAATCTTGCTCCAACTGTCATGGTTTCACTGTAACTTCAAATTCGACCAATTCTATGTCTAAATTTGCTAGAACATATATTACATCAATAATATATCACCACATGGCCGAATTTCTCAATTTTCCCATGAATTTAACAACATAAATTGGGGGTTTTCCCAATTCTACCCAATTGTTGTTACTTCTTACCATGGACGCTCTGCAAGTCGAAATTTGGCCACTTCCAAATAAATCCTCTATGAAATTTCGCTTCAAATCAAACTTGCTCGACCTATCTAGGCTCAGTGTTGAAAATTGAAGCTCTGATACCATATTGTAACATCCCCGACCACCCATGCCAAGGCATGCTACATGAGAGAACGTTTTTGTTCTCTCTGTGGAACATACTGTAACATACCCAGCATTCAACTGAGCTATGCCACATAAATTTTTCGAACTCCATGTAATTAAAACATATACACACAAAACTCTTGTGGAAATTTATATATACAACGTAAACAGACAAATACGTTCTGTAGATGCACGGATTCATACTAAGATAACAGTAAAAATATACATACAGCATATACAGGCAATACCCATAAATATAAACACAGTTATAAACATACATAGAATAAACCCATAAAACTAAACACGTAAATAATAATGCAACATGTAAATTTATCACACATTTGACACTCAGCTTGGGAAGAATATCACCAACTGTGTGCAGGCCTTCCATGAACCTCCTAGCCTTAGACCACACTGCTCATCACTCTCAACAGTGAGTCACCCCCGAGCTAGGACTAAACTCCACCCAAGTAAAGGGATTCCTAACCAGGCCAATGGTTCACAGACAATAGGAAAGACTCTGTCACAAGTGCCCACTCAAACTAAAAACCTACAGTCCCTCATTCCCCACATGCCTGTCCCACCCCAGAAAGTGTGCCCCTTCTATGCTCAATAGTCCTTCGGCTACCCCACTTCATTTATGGGCTTCAACAATAGGTCGGACAGGAAGTCTCAGAGCCCTGTATCTGCAGTTTTGCACCTTCAAGAAATCAATTCCCAACAATCCTCTCACCTAGAGAGAAATTTCTCATGGGCCTAACACCCCACCTCTTCAATATCCCATGAGCCTAATAACCCGCTTCTTCAGTCTAACACTCAAGCTAACCAGCTACACAAACAAGTATGGTTCTGGATACAGGTTCAGGTATAGTGACATGAAGGTACGAAGGATAGCTCAATGAGTGTGTGAATGACCATGGAATAATGGATGAATGGATGACTGAATGATGGAAAGAATCCCCCAAAATGAACTAAGTCCAAACAATATGTATGCATGTCCCCAAATTGACACTTGTCATGTTGGGAGCTAATTTGGCCCACTTGTCCCCATCTTTAGAACTTAGGATAAAATAATTATCCATACTTTA